>JAJIBD010033522.1:0-27569 GCA_021461705.1 Cryptotis parvus | reverse complement strand
GAGAGAGAGAGAGGAGAGGGAGAGAGAGAGAGGAGAGAGAGAGAGAGCAGAGCAAGCCTCCACACCCACACCAAGGCCGTAGCAGCCCGAGGGGCTGGAGGGTCAGATCGCGACATCCCATATGGTCCCCCAGCACAGCACTGCCAGGAGTGATCGAGCCAGCAGAAAGCCCTGAACCACTAGTGTGGCTCCCCAACCACAAACCAAACCAAAAGAAGCAGCCTCTGAGCATCACTAGGCGGTCCCCAAAAGGACCACCACAAATCTGGTGGGGGTGTGTTTAGAAGTGGAGGGTTTCAGAGTGTGAATGCGGTAACTATGACCATCTGCCATACCGGAAAAGCAGAGAAAGCCGAAACTCTGAATGAATTAATGACAACTCAGCCCTTAATGCACTTTGGTCAGTAGCGTTTCCGTGGTCATGATTTCACTCCCGCCGCGATCAAAGAGGCGGCCTGTCTCCCTGGGGCACCGTCCGTGCTGTGGAGACTTGGGGTGGGCGGCTGGGCTCCCATGGCTTCTGCAGACCCCACTATATACATATGGCATCAGGCCATTGTATGTGGGGACAAACCCCAGCAATGCGGCAGCACCAGGTCCACTGGGTTCCGTGTGAGCAGTGGACAGATGCGCCCATCGGAAAGGCCATTAAGGTTGTTTCTGTGTGTCCACTGTCCTGCACCTTGCTCTCAGCACATTTACAGACACCACAGCCTGCATGGCCTGAGTGCTGACCCCCACAGAGGTGGAGGAGCTGAGGGCAGAAGGGGTGGACAGTGACCTCCAGGAGGGGCCCAGGTGGACACTTGGACGGCTGAGACGGTCACATCCCAAGCTGATGGGCACGGGAGGGGCCCTGGGGCGGGGGGACCCTGAAGGCAGTGGGCGTGAGCTCAGGCTGGCACATCCTCAGATAACGATCCAGCTCTGTTCTGCGGGCCCCAAGGGCCAAGGCCCACTGGGGTCAGGTGGCAAAATCAACGGGGGATGAGGAGAGAAATCCGGAGGAGGACTGCTGTGTTTGGAGCGATGCCGAGAGGCGAATGGGAGGCTGTCACCTGCAGAACCCCAGCTTCTGACCAGGTGACTCGGGCCAGGACAGGTGGGTGGCAGGAAGCGGCAGGGGACTCAGCTCTGAAGCTGACATTTGGTTTTTGTTTGTTTGGGGCCACACCAGCAGAGCTCAGGGCTCAATCCTGGCAGGTCCCGGGATCATATGGGATGCAGGTGCAAGGCAAGTGCCTCCGGCCCCAGAAGCGACAGCTGGAATCTGATGACCAGGAGAGCAGGAGAGGGAGCAAAGGAGAGACAGCACAGCAGCTACGGTGCTTGTCTCTGATGCTACTGCCCCAGGCTCAATTCCCGCATCCCATGTGGTCCCCTGAGCACCGCCAGGTGTTGTTCCTGAATGCCAAGAGTAAACCCGAGCATCACTGGGTGTGGCCCCAAAACAAAAACATAAATCTTGGGGCCATCGGGCACTTGCCTGCACGCCGGTTCAGTTCCCAGATCGCACATGGTCGCCTAAGCACTGCCAGGAGTGATTCCTGAGAGTAGAGCCAGGAGTAACCCCTGAACATGCTGGGCGTGGCCTCCCAAACAGCAAGGAGAGAGGGGAGGGGATGAAGCGGGAAACCGCAGCTCTCAGTGCAGGAAGAGAAGGGAATCCCAGCCAGCGTCCCCATGGAACCACAGGGTGACTCGGGTGAGAAGCCGGGGAGCAGAGCCAGCACACTCTCTCCTGTACCCTGGCACGGAAGCACAGAAAGGCCCAGTGCCCTGAAAATGTGCAAAGGGTGTTTCCCGGCAGTAGAGGCGAATACACTCTCGCTGTTGCTGCGGCCCAAGGCCCCAGGCTTACGCGGGGCTTTGCTATTTAATATAAGGGGAAGGTGTTTTAGGAAAGAGGAGTTCAGGTGTGGGGCTTTTCTTTGCACACGCAATTCTGTAGGGAGAGGGGCGGAGAGATAGCACAGTGGGTAGGGCGTTTGCCTTACACGCGGCCAGCCCGAGTTCGATCCCCAGAAACCCATATGGTCCCCAAGCTCCGCCAGGAGTAATTCCTGAGCACAGAGCCAGGCGTAACCCCTGAACCCTGAGCATTGCGGCGTGACCCAAAAAAAATTCTGTAGGGAGAGCTTTCTGGGCAGGGAGACGCAAAGACATGTGGTACGTCTGTGTCCTGTGCTGAATTAGTTTTCAAAAAGCATGATTCATAGTCACTCCCACCGGTAACGGTACTGCCGCCACACTAGCATAATCTGGAGGTTTACTTTAATCTCTGCTGATGTAGGCGAAGAACAGGGTAGACTTCACTGTCTCTGAACCTGGGATATTACTGAACACTCATTGTTTTTTTTTTTATCCTTGTTCCACAATATACGGTTAATTCAAATTTACTAACTTGAAGGCCACGGAGGGCTGGAAAGATGGCTCAGTGGTCAGATCATAGTTTAGTAGGCCAGAGAATGGCTTGGTGTGGCTCAGAAAATCAAATGATTCATTTCTTTACAAACAAATACATAAAGACACACATACAGGGAATTGATTCAAATGACTAAAGCACAAGGTTTTTAATTTGTTTGGGGTTTTTTTTTTTTTTTTTTTTGCTTTTGGATCACACTCAGTGATATGCAGGGTTACTCCTGGTTCTTTGCTCAGGAATTGCTCCTGGCGGTGCTGGGGGACCATATGGGATGCCGGGATTGAACCAGGGCCGACTGTATGCAAGGCAAATGCCCTACCTGCTGTGCTGTGGCTCTGGCCCCTGAAGCACAAGCTTTGCCTGTGGGTTAGATCCCCGGCACCCTATGGTCCCCAAGCTCTACTGGAAACAGCCCCCTGCACTCCCAAAACACCAAACTAAGCCACCCACATAAGTGTCCTGACTTAGCATTCAGAGACAGACGCCGGGAGAGTCATAAGACAGTGCTAAGAGGCCAGCCTGGAAAGCGAGATCGGCAGTCAGGCCCGGCTGCGTCCTGCGCTCCTGGGGCACCGAGTCGATTCCAGTCCTGCCTACATTCTCCTAATCCAATGCTGACGGAGAAACACGGATTAGGAGCCCGTTTTAGCACTGAGCAAGAAGCTGTTGGCGGCTTCCTTGGGGTCATCCCTGGCCAGTGTGTGTGGCCTTCCTCAGAAATGCTTCCTGTGGGGAGGCCGCACGCCAGCAGGCCTGTTTGTGAGTGTATGTTGCACAGTACTCGCACCCCCAGAGTGTCACCCCCACAGTCAGCCTGCGGGGGGGTCTCTCTGCTCTGTCCTGGCCCAATGCCTGAAGAGGGAAGGAGGCGGTGGGCCCTTCTCTGCAGGGCCGGGGACTCCTTCAGAGCCACCAACTTCCTCTCCCATCCGGCAAAGCCACTGGGGCCAAGATGAGCAGGGACCTGGCTAGAGGCACCTGGTTCTGCGGGAGGCATCAAAAGGGACCCCCCGGCCTCAGCTCCCCACTGAAGCCCAGCCAACTGCCCAGCAACCATGCCAGCATCAGCAGGGCACATCACAGGGCACCCGAGCCCTGGCACAAGAGGGGCTGCAGCTCAGAAGCAGGCGCCGGCACCCATTTTTTGTATTTTTGGGTCACACCCACCAAGGCTCAGGGGTTACTCCTGCTCGGGGACCATATGGGATGCCGGGATGGAACCTGGGTTGGCTGTGCATAGGCGAATGTCCTCCCCACTGGACTATTGCTCAGCCCTTAATGACCTCCTTTCTCTTCTGCAGTGTTTGTGGGTCACTCCAGTGATGCAGGGCTCCCGCAGGCAAAGCGGGTGTCCCAGACCTTGAGTCATATCCACGGCCTGAAGTGACGTGCTCTGTTGGGTGAAGTTTGGATAATAGAGCGGGTATAGGGTGGTGCTGAAGAACCTACAGTGATGGCACTCGGCCCCCGAGACCCAGCATGGCTCTGGCTTGGGGCCAGATACTTCCTGCAAAACACAGACTGGACCCCTCGCTGGGGCACAGGCGGGGCGGCAGGAATCTCGGGATGTCCAACAGATCTCGGGAAGTTACCCCAGGGCAAACCCTGCGCTAGGGATGGGCACAGCACAGATCCTAGCATTGAGCAGGGCAGCCCTTGCTTTTTTGGGGGCACACGGCGATGCTCAGTGGTTACTCCTGACCCTGCACTCATGGATCACTCCTAGTGGTGCTCCAGGGACCATGTGGGATGCCAGGGATCAACCACTTCGGCTGTGTGCAAGGCAGGTGCCCCTATACAATTGCTTTGGTCCCGCCCATTTTTGTTTTGTGGGCCATACCTGTTGGTGCTCAGGGCTTACTCCTGGCTCTGCACTCAGGATTGCTGCTGCCAGTGGTTCAAGGGGAACCAGAGATGGAGATGGAGGTTCGACCGGGGATCAGCCGTGTGCAAGGAAATCAGCTGTACTATCGCTCCAGACCCACAGTTCTGTTTTTGTGGGCCACACCAGTGATGTTCAGAGCTCACTGCTGGCTCTGTACTCAGGATCACTCTACCCAGGCGGAGCTTGGGGGTCCATGTGGGGCACCAGGGATTGAACCTGGGTTGGCGCATGCAGGACAAGCACCCTCCCCGCTGCACTGTTATTGCTCCAGCCTCGTGGGCACCCCTTTGCCCCTGTTCTTTTACCTGGACACAGGAAGGTAATGAGGTTCAGGGGTTGGCCTTGGGGGAAGACAGTGAAGGGCTCATTCCCCAGTCCTCAGAGCTGGCTGTGACCTAAGGTGTGACTCAGCCACCCTCTCAGCGTCCTCCTCTGCGCCCGCTGGCAGCCTGTGAGCGTTCAGTGAGGTGATGCATGAGCAACACTCAGCTCAGAGCTGCCCGCTCTCACCAACTGTACCACCAGCATTTTCAGTGGAATGCTGACCTTCCCAAGGAGGACCTAAGTAAGGGTCTCGGGTCACTTTCTTCCTGTCCAAGGAGCTGGCCATTGAGATCTTCTTGTCCACTTGCTTCCATTCCCAGGGGAAGTGAGTGAACACTATCCAGCCTTCCAGATGCTGGTGGAACATCAGGACTAAGACGGCTGGCTGCTCCTAAGGCACTTCCCAGGGGGAGGGAAGCAGGGGACAGAAAGGCCAGCGAGTGGGCAGGGTCATTCTAGAGAGGGCGAAGTGCTCCCTGGAAGGGAAAAGGTTAATCTACTAGAGGGTGATGAGAGCCTGGGGGAGGGTCTTGGGTGGGGGGGCAGGCATCAGAAGAGCAGGAACAGCAACAGGACAGAGAAGGAGCAAGAACAGGGAGACGGAGGTGCTCGGAGAGTCCCCTGGAACAGGGAGACGGAGGTGCTCCAGGAGTCCCCTTGACTGGGGAGACGGAGGTGCTTGGGAGGTCCCCTGGAATCTCGCTGGGTCTGGAAAGCGTCCGAGTCACTCCCTGCATTTGGCTCTGAGAACACTAACCCCCATTCATTCACCTGCAGACTTGACAACTCCCTCCCTTGCCCGCACCTCCCTCCCCGCCCTGTCTCTGGAATCTGCCATAAAAATCATGATTTAGCAAATGCTACATCATGTGAGAATGAATGAACCGCCGAGCGCACGGCAGCCTGAGCCGGCGGGCTGGAGCAACGGGAGCAGCAGGTCTATGTCAGGGTCCCGGGAGGGGTCAGAGCCCCAGCCCAAGAGTGACCAGAGAACCCTCCAGACACCCGGGGCCCAGGCCCCGTTCAAAAGCACTGCTCTAAAGAAGGACCCCTCTCTGAATATCCTCTGACCAGCTCAATGGCAAGCCAGAAGGATCTAGAAATAGCCTTAACTAGTCCTCAAACCCAGTGAGGCCGCAAGGCACACGCGTCCGTGTGAATGTGGAGAGGAAAAGGCTCAGACCAGGCCAGAGCGTGGTTACAGCGGGCAGGGGAGTGCTTAATACAGGACAACCCAGCTTTGGTCGCCGGCACCACATGATTCCTGAGCCCTCCAGGAGCGACCCCTGAGCACAGAGCCTGGAGGAAGCCCTGAGCACTGCCAGGTGTAACCAAAACAGAGAGAAACAAACAAAAACAAGCTCAGACCTGACTTTCTGCCACTCAGGCATTTCTCCTGCTACTGAGAAACACGATGCTTACGGAGGACTCGCTCATTACTACAGCAGCCAACCTGGCTCAGGGGCCCTCACGTGCAAGTCCTGGGCCCTGCCATGAATCCCACCCCGTCCCTCTCTAATGCTTACTTTCCAGCTGTATCTAATCTAGATCTGGGCACGGAGTGACCTCCGCCAAAATACTATTACAAGCTCCTGTTTACTGAAAGGCCAGAAGCCATCATGGTGCTGGAGCAAAGTCAAAGGGGGCTACAGATGATCTCTCACATGCGGGTCTCACGGACACTCAGGAAGTAGCAACAAAGGGCCAAAGGCAACAAGATGGGAGCCCCGAGCCACACACTTGAGTTTAGGGGTTGGAGTTAAAGGGAAGGACGCTGGGGTTCTTGGGACAGGAAGGTGGGAATATCCGTGAAGGCTGTGTCGATCTGCGTACACGGGAAGCTATCATTCACAGCATCGCAAATCATATACTCTCAATCAATAAAGAATGAAAATAAATGAACGGGGGATTGGAGTAATAGTAAAGCAAGTAGGGCATTTGCCTTGCAAGTGGCTGACCCACGTTCGATCCCGAATTCCATATGGTCTCCCCGAGCACTGCCAGGAGTAATTCCTAATCGCAGAGCCAGGAATAACCCCTGAGCATTGCTGGGTGTGACCAAAAAAGCAACAATATAAATGCACAAACAAACAAACAAATAAATAAGGGCTGGGTGACAGTACAGTGGGGAGGGGTTTGCCTTGCACACAGCCAACCTGGGAGCATTGCCAGGAGTAATTTCTGAGTGCACTGCCAGGAGTGACCTCCCTCCCAAAATTATTTTGTACCAAAATAATTTAATTGTTATGTTAAAGTTGTGGTCAGCTCTTCTGCTGGGCGGAGCTCTGAAACACGGCCGCAGCGGTTCATCAATAAATGCTCGAGGGCTGGAGCGATAGCCCAGCGGGTAGGGCGTTGCCTTGCGCAGTGGCCCATGCCGGCCCAGGTTCGATCCCCGGCATCCCATATGGTCCCCCAGCACTGCCGGGAGTGATTCCTAAGTGCAGAGCCAGGAGAAACCCCTGAGTATTGCTGGGTGTGACCCCCCAAAAAATAAGTGCTCAAGATCAGAGGTGACTACAAGAGTATCCCACCCGCACGGCATAGCCTGGCAAGCTACCCATGTCGTATTTGATATGCCAAATACCAGTAACAATTATAGACCTCATTCCCATAACCTGATGGAATGGTTTGAGGCTCTTTATGTTCCTGGAGCAAGCAGGTGCCCTTGGGCTACACTAGCATGTGACAGGATGTATGGAGATGTTACTGGTTCCCACTCTCGATGAACAATGGGAAGACAGTGATACAAGTCAAGTGATACAAGTTATGTTAAAGTTATAATTTTTTAAAACATCCCTTAATTAGGGGTAGCAACACCCTGTCACTGTCACTGTCACTGTCTTCCCCATTGTTCATCGATTTGCTTCAGCGGGTGCCAGTAACATCCCCATCGCTGGGAATGAGGTCCATTATTGTTACTGTTTTTGGCATATTGAATACACCATGGGTAGCTTGCCAGGCTCTGCCATGGCTCTGGGTTTGTCCCAGTCTTTTTCTGTGTCAGACCATCAACCATCCAGGGCCCACAGGGCAGAGCCCTAGGTGTGTATACAAGCCTGTCTCCTGTCTGCCACCTGCAGATGCAGCTGGGCACCACAGTCAGCTGGTGCCATCCTGCTCTGTTCCTAGGGACCCTCCGAGATAAATCAGATCACTCCCATTTGCCCAGGGGGAAACAGGCACCCAGAGAAGTGAAGCGTGTAGCACGTGCACAGTAAACCACTGACCGCCGGGATTTACAAGGTGGGAGAAACAGGATGTTGCCCCGGCAGCAAAGGTAGAAAGTGACACCCCAGCCCCGCTCACATACACCCCCCCACAACCCAGCGCCAGCTGAGCCAATTACCAGATCACCCAGGAGTCCCACTACAGGGCCGGCTGAGGGAGAAACCACAGATCCACAGGAGCGCCCTTATTAACCAAAACCAACAGGAATGCCCTTAGTAACCAAAACCAGCCCAAACACCTACTACCGGCTGGAGGCAGAAAGAAATGAAGCCCAGTAAGGCACAGGAATATTATGCAGCCAGAGAAAGGGATGGGACGGTGCTATATCATGACTGCAAGTGAACCTGAATGTGAGCTAAGGGGACCGGAACCACCGCACAGCAGGTAGGTGCTTGCCTTGTACACGGCTGGCCCCGGTTTGATCCCCTGGCAGACCACATGGTCCCCTGAACCCCACCAGGAGTGATCCCTGAGCACAGGGCTAGGGAGTAACTCCTGAGCATGTGTGGCTCAACAACAAAGAAAATTTTAAAAAATGTTTAAATAAAGCAAGACAGGCCCAAGGACAGCACAGCAGGGAAGGCATTTGCCTTGCACGCAGTCGACCCAGGTTCGATCCCCGGCATCCCATATGGTCCCCCGAGCACCACCAGGAGCAATTCCTGAGTGCAGAGTCAGGAGTAGCCCCTGAGCACTGCCAGGTGTGACCCAAAAAGCATAAATAAATAAATATATATGAACAAACAAATAAATAAATAAAACTAAAATGCAGCAAGACAAATCCGGAAGTCAGTGCCACGAGACCATGCAGTGCGCAAGCCCAGCGACGGAAACGGCCAGCCGAGGCTGAGCTGGTAGGTGAGTGCAGGCTATGGCAGGTGGGGTGGGCAGTGAAAGTTCTCAGGCTGACTCGATGCACAACCCTGTCCATGGTCATCTGGAGATGGATAAACGGCGGGGGCCAGGGAGCTTGAGCCGAGAGCACTGTTACAAAGCCATTAGAGAGTGCGGAGTTAAGACTCTTGCCTTGTATCTGGCTGTGGCGACAACAGTGATTTTCATTCCAGATCACCTATGATCCCTCAAGCACCACATGCAGCCCCTGAGCACCACCTGGTGTGGCCCCCAAAATCAATCATGTGAGGACCAGGAACGCGACTTAGCAGTAGGGCAGTCGCAGCATAAGGCGTGGGCCTGGGCTCCATTCCCAGCACTGCCAAGAGAGAAGCAAGCAACGGAGCGCCAGAAAAGGCGCAGGGCAGTTCACAGGGCGGAGCTGAGCCTCGCTGGGCCTCGAGCAACCCCCTCTGGAGGGAGCCCCCAGCAACAAAGCGCTGGATTCAGGAAATAGCAAAATCATCAGAGAATCTAGCGTGGAAACTTTATTTATTTTTTTTTTTTAAATATTTTATTACACCGCCATGTGATATACAATTACAAAGATGTTCATGTTTGGGTTTCCGTCATACAGTGTTCCAGCACCCATCCCTCCACCAGTGCCCATTCCCCAACACCAATGTCCCCACTTCCCTCCCCCCTCCCCCCAGCCCGCCTCTATGGCAAATTCTTTATCTCTTCTCTTACACATTGTGGATTGCAATACATACATTCAGAGATCATCATGTATATCTTTTTTCCTATATTCAATGCTCAGTTCTAGACTGGTATTATCATTTTTGACAAATATTAGCTCACTGTTCTCTTCTCTGTCCTACCCAACCACTGATTCCCACATGTTTGTGGAAGATTCCACCTTTTTTTTTTATTGAAAGATGCTAGGTAGAGCTTTGGTTCTACAGTGTTCCAACACGCACCCTCCGCCCAAACCCATCTCCCATCACCAATGACCCCACCTCCCTCCCCGCCTCCCGCACCTCAACCACTTGGCGAGTTCTGTATGTCATTTCTTTCCTCTTTATATCTCCTTCCCAACAAACTTTCCTGCTCTTCGTTGACTGCAGTGCATTAAAAGACATTACTGTTTCACTATTTTAGTGGACGCGCGGCCGCTTGCGGCGCGCCGACCTGGGCTCGAACTGGCTTTGCTCTGTTGATCTGGTCTGAGGCCGTTTCGCAGCGTCCGGACAGCAAAAATGGTGGCTAGTGTGGTGGGCGAGTCACATCTGGCTGCTTCCGGGACCCCTCAGAGGCGACGGGCCCACTCCCCAAAACCCATCTGCCCTCGGGGGTTCCATGGTCAGCTAGGCCCGGCGCAGGCCGAGCGCCAGCCTCCCCAGCCTTCCGTGGAGGCCCTGTGCTGGCCCGTGGGCAGCTCGCCGGCAGGGCCACCAGGTCCGACAAGATGGAGGGGGAAGGGACGACCACGCCTCCACTGACGACTTCCCAGTGATTCCCGCCTCTTGGAGCCGCCTACCTGGGCTCGAACTGGCTTTGCTCTGTTGATCTGGTCTGAGGCCGTTTCGCAGCGTCCGGACAGCAAAAATGGTGGCTAGTGTGGTGGGCGAGTCACATCTGGCTGCTTCCGGGACCCCTCAGAGGCGACGGGCCCACTCCCAAAACCCATCTGCCCTCCTCGGGGGTTCCATGGTCAGCTAGGCCCGGCGCAGGCCGAGCGCCAGCCTCCCCCAGCCTTCCGTGAGGCCCTGTGCTGGCCCGTGGGCAGCTCGCCGGCAGGGCCACCAGGTCCGACAAGATGGAGGGGGAAGGGACGACCACGCCTCCACTGACGACTTCCCGGTGATTCCCGCCTCTTGGAGCCGCCTACCTGGGCTCGAACTGGCTTTGCTCTGTTGATCTGGTCTGAGGCCGTTTCGCAGCGTCCGACAGCAAAAATGGTGGCTAGTGTGGTGGGCGAGTCACATCTGGCTGCTTCCGGGACCCCTCAGAGGCGACGGGCCCACTCCCAAAACCCATCTGCCCTCGGGGGTTCCATGGTCAGCTAGGCCCGGCGCAGGCCGAGCGCCAGCCTCCCCAGCCTTCCGTGAGGCCCTGTGCTGGCCCGTGGGCAGCTCGCCGGCAGGGCCACCAGGTCCGACAAGATGGAGGGGGAAGGGACGACCACGCCTCCACTGACGACTTCCCAGTGATTCCCGCCTCTTGGAGCCGCCTACCTGGGCTCGAACTGGCTTTGCTCTGTTGATCTGGTCTGAGGCCGTTTCGCAGCGTCGGACAGCAAAAATGGTGGCTAGTGTGGTGGGCGAGTCACATCTGGCTGCTTCCGGGACCCCTCAGAGGCGACGGGCCCACTCCCAAAAACCCATCTGCCCTCCTCGGGGTTCCATGGTCAGCTAGGCCGGCGCAGGCCGAGCGCCAGCCTCCCCAGCCTTCCGTGAGGCCCTGTGCTGGCCCGTGGGCAGCTCGCCGGCAGGGCCACCAGGTCCGACAAGATGGAGGGGGAAGGGACGACCACGCCTCCACTGACGACTTCCCAGTGATTCCCGCCTCTTGGAGCCGCCTACCTGGGCTCGAACTGGCTTTGCTCTGTTGATCTGGTCTGAGGCCGTTTCGCAGCGTCCGGACAGCAAAAATGGTGGCTAGTGTGGTGGGCGAGTCACATCTGGCTGCTTCCGGGACCCCTCAGAGGCGACGGGCCCCTCCCAAAACCCATCTGCCCTCGGGGTTCCATGGTCAGCTAGGCCGGCGCAGGCCGAGCGCCAGCCTCCCCAGCCTTCCGTGAGGCCCTGTGCTGGCCCGTGGGCAGCTCGCCGGCAGGGCCACCAGGTCCGACAAGATGGAGGGGGAAGGGACGACCACGCCTCCACTGACGACTTCCCAGTGATTCCCGCCTCTTGGAGCCGCCTACCTGGGCTCGAACTGGCTTTGCTCTGTTGATCTGGTCTGAGGCCGTTTCGCAGCGTCCGGACAGCAAAAATGGTGGCTAGTGTGGTGGGCGAGTCACATCTGGCTGCTTCCGGGACCCCTCAGAGGCGACGGGCCCACTCCCAAAACCCATCTGCCCTCCTCGGGGTTCCATGGTCAGCTAGGCCCGGCGCAGGCCGAGCGCCAGCCTCCCCAGCCTTCCGTGAGGCCCTGTGCTGGCCCGTGGGCAGCCCGCCGGCAGGGCCACCAGGTCCGACAAGATGGAGGGGGGAAGGGACCACCACGCCTCCACTGACGACTTCCCGGTGATTCCCGCCTCTTGGAGCCGCCTACCTGGGCTCGAACTGGCTTTGCTCTGTTGATCTGGTCTGAGGCCGTTCGCAGCGTCCGGACAGCAAAAATGGTGGCTAGTGTGGTGGGCGAGTCACATCTGGCTGCTTCCGGGACCCCTCAGAGGCGACGGGCCCACTCCCAAAACCCATCTGCCCTCGGGGTTCCATGGTCAGCTAGGCCCGGCGCAGGCCGAGCGCCAGCCTCCCCAGCCTTCCGTGAGGCCCTGTGCTGGCCGTGGGCAGCTCGCCGGCAGGGGCCACCAGGTCCGACAAGATGGAGGGCGGAAACTTTATTTTTATTTACTGATTTTTTGCATTTTGAATCACAACCTGCGATGCTCAGGGGTTGCTCCTGGCTCTGCACTCAGGAATTACTCCTGGCCGTGCTTGGGGACTTTAGGGGATGTGGGGATCGAACCTCGGTGGGCCGCATGCAAGGCAAATGCCCTACCTGCTGTGCTATCATTCCGGCCCCTAGCATGGAAACCAAACTCAAACATAAAACTCAACTGTGTTTGGCTTCATTACAGAATTAGCTCATGGTGTCTTCCCCGAGGTACCTTCCCTCAGCCCTACAGCAAGATCCAAAATGACTGTTTAGATGATGGTCTGTCTGATTATACCCCGCTCTCCGGAAAGATAGCAAACAGGCATCCAACAAACTCAGCCCCTGGGTCAGAAGGGGCAGCCCTCAAGCAGCTGCTGGCACCTGCTCCACCTCCTCATAATCAGATAATCCTCTGAGTTTGCTGCGGGGTGGCAGGGCTGAGAGGAGAAGGGACCGCCACAAGCTTTAGGAGGAGAGACGGATCGACAGTCAGAGGAGAGACGGACCGACAGAGTCAGACGGACAGAGCTGAGCGCACACACCGAGGACGACATCCCAACCTGGGGCACCTGTTGGTGGGTGCCTGCGGGGCAGAAGCTGCTATCTGTGAGACCCCGCCTTCCCCGTGGACACTAGATGGCCTGGACAGGGTTCTACAAACAGCTGCTCACTGCCTCATGTTCTATTTTCCCCACTGTACCAGAAGGCGTTGAACCCACAAGTCACGGAGCAGGGAGGTTGAAACAGGACCGACCTTGAAATTTAAACTGGGACGCAAAGTGCAGAGAAAGAGGTCCAGTTCCGTCTGCAGGGCGGCTGGAGTCCCCAGGCTGTGCTCAGTATGTTCAGCTGCGCAGTCCTCCTTCCCTCAGCCCAAAGACCACCTGAGCTATTGCCAAATAAACTCACACAAAAAGCCACTGACATGGAAACCCCCGTGGCCAGAGACGAGCACAGGGATCAGGCCCTAGCCTTGCAGGCTGCAGACTCGATTCATCCCAAGCTCTGCACAGGCCACTGGGAGTGAACCTGGGCCCTGCCAGGTGCATCCCAGACACAAGGAAAATGGGAAATAAAAATATATATATATGGAAACTAGACCACTTCTATTTTCTTAAAGGAGCTTAGCACGGGCTAGAGCAATAGCACAGCGGGAGGGCATTTGCCTTGCATGTCACCGACCCAGGCTCTCTTCCCGCATCCCATATGGTTCCCTAGCACCTCCTGGAGTCATTCCTGAGCACAGAGCCAGGAGTTAACCTTGAGCTCCGCTGGGTGTGGCCCCCAAAAGAAACAAAACAAAAAAAGAACTTAGAAAAAATAAACGCTCTTTAGTTATATTCCTATTTCAAAACAAAGTCCTTAAAGAGACCAGAACATAGTAAACTCCTAGGCTTCTAGGGTGGGAAGTGTCACCGTAAGCTCGGAAGCGCAGGCAGGAGGGATTTCTGAAGGCAAGGATGCAAGAAAAAGTCTGTTTGCTTACAGGCTGGGGTGAGGCGCTCGGCGAGCGGAAGCCGGCATCAGTTTACCTTAGCTGAGGACGGAGAGGGTGTCCTTCAGCGGCCACCCAATCAGTGCTGCTCTCAAAGCTGGTGGGCTCCACGTTTTTGGATGCAAGAAGGAAAATCCATGGACTGACCATGGAATACAAAATCTGAGATTACCAAGTGGGTGGGGAGGGGCGGGGCCAGGGAGGGAAGAGGCGGAAGAGAGGGGCCTGAGTGGGCTGCGAGGGCTCTCTGGGTGGTGAGGCGTGATCAGCATCAACGCTAGAAACCCGTCCCTCATCTGTAAAAATCATTTAGAAAATTTAAAAAAAAGGAAAGGAGTTCAAAGTTTAATCCCACAAGGCACAAGTCAGAAGACCCTGTGACTTTTCTTTTTTTTTTTTTTGTTTTGGGGCCACCCCAGGCAGTGCCCAGGGGTCACTCCTGGCCCTGAACTCAGGATTCACTCCTGGCGCTTCTCAGGGATGCCGAGGATCTAACCCAGGTCAGCTCCCTCCTGCTGGACTATCTCTCTAGTCCCCCTTCCCCACGAATTTTCTATACTATCCATCATTCTACAGGTATCAGACAAGAAACGAAAGCCCCCAGGAAGCTGTGAGGAACAGGACCCCCCCATTGGCACACGCGTGCACACGTGTTCAAGTGCGTCAGGCACACGCGCGCGTGCAGAGGCCTGAGTTCAGGAGGGCCCGCTTCCTCTTCCCAACCCCGGAACTGGCCCGGAGGACAGCAGGAAAGACACATCCTGTTGGGTTGGGCCTGGGGTCCCGCGCAGGAAGAAGGTGGAGCCTAGAGTGGCGAGAGCAGCTGGGACTCAAGACCCGGCAGAAATGGCCACACCTGATTGACCATCTCCCGCCTGCCACGGGACGCCAGTGCCCAGGGTCCGGCGGGGCATGCTCGGCGGGGCCGTCCCTCTTGCTGTGTCCGCTGCTCAGCTGCTCAAGTCCTGCCCCTCGGGCATGCTGCGCTGACTTCCTGCCCGTCACTTTGGGAACCCCTTTGACTATTTTCTCGGAGCTGGTCTTCAAGAATATGTGTCCACCGAAGCCGCATGCCACGTTCCTGTCCTTGTCCCTCACCTACCTTCAGAAAGTTCCCACGTAGATGTTTTCTTCGCTGCTTATGCACCCCTGACTGGGACTGAACTCTTCTATTTGTATCGAAGTGTAGGGTCCAGGGTCTCCCTGGCCAGTACCCACAAATTACTGCTTCCAGGAAATGGCTGGGCGGCAGGGGTGTGATGGCCTTCGCCCAGCTCAGCTAGGGCTGGGGGTGGGCACTGATTAGTCTTTATCTATTTCATTTTAGGGCTTCTGAGCCACGCCTGGCTCTGCACACAGGGATTACTCCGCAGGCTTGGGGACCGACCATATGGGATGCCAAAGAGCGGAACCCGGGTCAGCGTGTACCAGGCAAGTGCCTTACCCACTGGACTATCATATCGGCCCCGACTGGTCATTCTTGTTTGTTTGTATTTTTTGGCCACACCTGGCTGTGCTTAGGGCTTACTTCTGGCTCACTCCTGGTGGGGCTTGGGAAACCATATGTGGTGCCAGGGACCAAACCTGGCTTAGCCATGGCTGACCTCGCTCTCCTGCCCCTGCCCGGCCCTTCAGAGCTCCCTGGACTGTGTGACTGAGCTACAGGGGCTAAGCTGAAATGGACTTCGGGGCCGGGAGGGGCTCAGAGAACCCCCATGAACAGAACTTCCTGTGTCCAGGGGCGTCAATGAGCCCATTCAGAGGAAATTCCTGCGTCTGAGGCCTCCCTGAGACCTGCCGACCTTGCATGCGTTGGATCTTGTGTTATCCCGGTTGCTCAACTGGCCCCTGAACCTCAGGACTTTCCATTTTCCTCTTGGCAGGCCAGGACAAACACAACGCAGCCAAATCATCTCACCACGTTAAGACACTCAAGAAACTCGGGTGTGGTGGTCCTGGGCCTCGGCTGGGGGCCCGCCCGCTTTCCTTCCGGAGCGCCCCTCTGATAAAGGGCCAGGCCTGCAGCAGCCCTTCTGGCCTTGATCTTCTCTGTGACTGACGGGCGGCAGCAGGCTGAACAGCCCCTAACTGAACAGCACCTGCCCCCCCACCCCGCCCCACACAGACAAGTGTCTCCCCCAGAAGAACACAGCATCAGGAAGGGCTAGGAAAAAATACTGACCAGAGAGGGGAGGGGGCAGTGGCGGGAGGGGATCGGGCGCTGAGTTAGGCCTAGCTCCTCTCCCCGTCCCCTGCGGGCAAACCCCTGGGCATCTGCCCTGAAAGTGGCACCCCACTGACTCCTTTTTGGAGTGAGAGACAGACAGAGGTCCGGGCTGGGGACGGGCTGGGGGCGGGAGTGACCAGCACGACGCCGGGTCTGAGAGGGGCCACATTAACCTGGACTCTTCGGAGCGACCCTCCGAGCTCTGAACCTGCCCATTCATTCGGCCCCCGAACTCTTCCAGCCACTCCTGATGTCCAAGGCCGGAGACAGGCTTTTGGCCCTCTGGGGGCCCAGGTGGATTCCCCCAAAATAAACACACACAGATATATACACACAGACATACGCAGACACACACAGACACACAGACTCACAGACACACACACACACACACACACAGAGCCAGGGCTTTTGGGCATCTGGGGCCCAGGTGGGAAAAACTGAAGATCCTGAGAATGGGACTCCCCAAAATAAACACACACAGACACAGACACACACAAACACACACAGACACACAACACACACACAGAGCCAGGGCCCCACAGCTCAGAGCCCCAAGAGAGCACTGGTCTCTTGCTCAGGTCAGCAACCATGGCTTGCGATACCTCTGAGAAAGAGGCTGAAACAAGCAAAACAACAGCAAAACCTGGAGGAAAACGACCTGGAGGTTCAGTTATTTGTTTTGTTGCAGAAAATGAGAGAGAAATAGCGCAGCAGGTAGGGCACCTGCCCTGCAGCTCACTCAGTCCCGGCATCCCACAGGGCCCCGAGGGACCACCACACTGATCCCTGAGCGCAGCTGAGGGTAGGCCAGGAAACAGAGAGTGAGAGAGCAAGAGCGAGAGCGCGAGAGAAAGAATATACCACATCCAGGGTGATACAGTGGGGAGAGTTTGCCTTGCACGCAGTCAAACCGGGTCCGATCCCGGCATCCCACATGGTTCCCTGAGCACCGAGCCAGGAGTAACCCCTGAGCATCGCCAGGTATGACCCAAAAAATGAAAAAAAAAAAAAAAAAGAAAGAAAAGAAAAGGTGCGATCAGAGGCTGTGAGCTACAGGAACCCGCCAGGAGACGGCGGAGGACACAGCAGTGAGATCTCTCCCGCTGGGAGGAAAGGCGAGTCTCGTCTCCATTGGGCCTGGAAAGCACATAGCCCACGAGTCTTGAAGCCCCTCCAGGGGTCTGAGATGCGGAGGGGGTGCTCACTGGGCTGGCTGAGATCAGCGGGGGCTCTAGCATGCCGGCACAGCACCCGCACCGCGAGGAGCTGGCCCCAAATCCAACTAAAAGGAACCCTCAGGGGCCTCACAAAGGCTCTGGACCAGACCCTGGCGCTTTGCCATGTGCAAGGGTCTGGGCTCTGCCTCCCACGAGCAACACGGGCAAGCCCGACCCAGGGGGCACTGCTGTGCGGGCACTCGGGCAAGCCCGACCCAGGGGCACTGCTGTGCGGGCACTCGGCACACGGGCAAGCCCGACCCAGGGGCACTGCTGTGCGGGCACTCGGGCAAGCCCGACCCAGGGGCACTGCTGTGCGGGCACTCGGCACACGGGCAAGCCCGACCCAGGGGCACTGCTGTGCGGGCACACGGGCAAGCCCGACCCAGGGGCACTGCTGTGCGGGCACACGGGCAAGCCCGACCCAGGGGCACTGCTGTGCGGGCACTCGGCACATGGGCTAGCCCGACCCAGGGGCACTGCTGTGTGGGCACACGGGCAAGCCCGACCCAGAAACTGAACCAAAAATCCTGGGCTGGGGGCCGGAGGCGATAGTCCAGCAGGTGGGGGAGTTTGCCTTGCACCACGGGCGACATGAGTTCAATCCCGGCATCCCATATGGTCCCCCAAGTACCACCAGGAGTAATTCCTGAGTACAGAGCTAGGAGTAACCCCCGAGCATCCCAGGTATGACCCTATAAGAAAAAAAAAAAAAGAAAAAAAGAATCCTGGGTCGTTCTTGCTGCAGGGATGTCTCGAGGTGCGCCAAGGCCCAAGGAGGTGGGAGATGGAGCCAGGGGCGCAGAGGGCTCGCCCTGACTCTGCCCTGCCCCTGCGCTCCCAGCAGAGGGCTCGCCCGACTCTGCCCTGCCCGGCAGCTCCCAGCAGAGGGCTCGCCCCGACTCTACCCTGCCCGCGGCTCCCAGCAGAGGGCTCGCCCGACTCTGCCCTGCCCCCGCGGCTCCCAGCAGAGGGCTCGCCCCGACTCTGCCCTGCCCCACAGCTCCCAGCAGAGGGCTCGCCCAGACTCTGCCCTGCCCCGACTCCCAGCAGAGGGCTCACCCCGACTCTGCCCTGCCCCGCGGCTCCCAGCAGAGGGCTCGCCCTGACTCTACCCTGCCCCGCGGCTCCCAGTAGAAAAGTTCATGTCCCCCTCAGCTGCCCCCAGAAGGAAATCCACGAGGCTCCCACGTAACTGAAAAGTCCTGAGCTACATCTAGGTGTGGCCCCGAGAGTTTTTTGCCTTCCCTCAGTAGCTGACTTGTCACCCAGAATCTATGCCCTGGGACATAAACAGCCTGTCCCCAACTGTCACAGGGAGGAAACAGCCCATGTGATTGCTCCACTGGGCCACACCCAGCAGTGCTCAGGGCTTACTCCTGGCAGGCTCAGGATCACTCCCTGGTGGGCTCAGGGGACCTTGTGGGGTACCGGGGACCGAACCTGGGACCGCTGTGTGCAGGAAGAGTCTTCTTCACTGCCCTGTATCTCCAGCCCTGAGATTCGACAACTTCATAGCTTCATGACATAGCGGGAAAGCCCTAAGCTCAGTTTTGCCTTTTTGTTTTGTTTTAGGGCCACACATGGTGATGCGCAGGGGTTAGTCCTGGCTCTGCACTAAGGGATCACTTCTGTGGTGCTCAGGGGACTATATGGGATGCCAGGGATTGAACCCAGGTCAGTCACATGCAAGGCCAGTGCCCTTGGACTATCTGAACTATCTATCCAACCCCTTAGCAATTTTTTTCTTTTTTGGGTCACAGCCAGCGATGCTCAGGGTTACTCCCTGGCAATGCGTGGGGGACCATATGGGATGTGGGGATCGAACCTGGGTCAGCTGCATGCAAGGCAAATGCCCTACCTGCTGTGCTATCGCTCCGCCCCCTTAGCATTTTTAACCTTTTGACTGACTTCAACCATCTCTGCAAACCACCTCACCCGAAAGTTTAAGCAGCAAGGATTGAGCTTGCAGACACAGCAAAAAAAAACTAAGGATAAGTGTTTTTGGATAAGGATAAGGAGAAAAATCCCGAAAAGTCTCCAACTGCCAAAGCTCCCAGCGCACAGAGTGAGGTTCCTGGCGGCTCTCACTGACTTAAAGAGGGGTCTGGGAGCTCCAGAATCAGACACTGCTCTGCGCTGTGCCTCTCATTCCAACTCTCCGGCCGGCTGCAACCATGCATCGGGGGACCGGGTGCCCCTCACGCCCCTCCCCTATGCTCTGGGCCAATCCATTCTGCAGGCACAGCCACCAGACCCCAGCTTCTTAAGCTATGGGTCCTAGACTGCACCGCGGGCCAAAGATGCTTTGGGACCAGTACAAAGATTTCTGAATATGCAATGAGCAAAAAAAAGTGATTCAAAATCCACCACATAACACACGGAGGCGTCTCTGGCAGGGCTAGCTGGATTCTGGGACTTTGGGGAGGTGCAAAGGTCCCCCTTTTTCCCTGTTTTGAGCCACACCAGCAGTGCTTGGGAGTGACCCTTGGCAGTGCCCGCAGAGCCTGGGGTCCATACACAGGGATGGAACCAAGGTCACTCCTGGTGGTGCTCAGGCCCTACCCACTGCACCATCTCCCCAACCCTGGGGGCAGAAAGGGTCCAGGACCCTGGGCCAGGCCTGCGACACGTCCATTCACTGCATCAGCTGTCCCTCTAAGGGATGAGGCCCAAAAGGCTAACGTCCCTGCACGCCTGTTCTCGCTCCTCTTCTCTTCCTTTCTTTCATCCAGGCCTTGTGATTTACAAAGTTCTTGACAACTGAGTTTCAGGCCCGCAGTCTTGCAACTGCGGTCCCACCACCAGGGGCCACATCCCTCCGCCAACATCCTCAGGTCCCCGCTGCCCCACCTGCCTCCTGGACAGACACCACTGGAAGTTTCACCTATTCTTTCCTAGCTCAGGCAGTGGCCTGGCTCTCTGGCTGACGGGCTGCCCAGGGTCCTGTTGCAGTGACCTGTGCATCTGATCTGAGAGGTAAGAGGCAGAAACGGGACAGGGAAGCTTCCATCAGAGGCAGGGAGCGGCTGCCACCCACCAGCAGTGGGGAACAGAGAGGGTCACCGCAGGAGGCCCCAGGAGCCCCACACCCCTGCCCTTTCTGGCAGGCAGCCCCTCTCGGGCACAGTGCTGGACAGTAACAGCTTCTGTAATTCCTACCACTGTCCTATTTTACAATTGAAGAAATGGGGCTCCAAGAGTTTGGGGAGACTCAGGTTGCGGGGGTTTGGCCGCTGCTCACGCCATGTTTGCCTCACGCCCCTCCCTGTACTTGGCTTGTTGGTTGGCCCAGTGCGCGGTGAGGCGGCAAAGGCCGGCACCCGCCAGCACCCCGGAAACGAGCCAGAGAAAACTCACAGGCGCAGCGGCAGCTGTGCCCAACCCCGGCATACGGAGGCGTGAGCAGGACTCGCGTCCCCACTGCTCGGCCTGAGTCCAGCTCACAGTCTCGCTCCCATCTTCACGGGTCTGGGCCTGGCTCCTAGACCTTTAATCGTTGCCAGGCACGAGCTCAGAACCAGTGCAGGTGGCCTGGCACTGCCTGAGAACCACACGCGCCCCAGGCCTCACACCTGTGCTCCCGGGGCTGGCAGTGGTCTGCAGGAAGCGCCAGGTGATGCCGGGAGCGCCAGGCCTCTGGGTCTACTCCTGGCCCAGCCCTGACTCAGCGGTGACACTGGCTGTCACAGGGCTGGTCACCAAGCAGTGAAAACCACCCGGCAGCTGACCCGCGTCCTGCTGACCCCAAACAAGGGCCCAGGGAAGCCAATTTGGTTTGCCAGTACCTTGTCAGGCTAGAAGCAGCTTCCACAGGGCCTGCAAATTCCACGCCCAGGCATACTCGGAGATTCAACACCAACGCCCACGCAAAGACAGCACGAATATTCCCATGGTTTTATCCAAAACAGTGCAGGGCCAGGGATGGGAGCCGGTGGCACAGCACCTGCCCGGCTGTGGGAAGCCTGGGTCTCACTCCCCGGCACACCCCAGCCCACACACATCCAAGTGCCAAGACAACCCAGGCCCCGAGTGTGCAGCGGATGAACAGTGCTTGAACCACCGGGTGGGTGACTGTGTGGGCGTCATCCTGCATGAGGGGCTGACCCGAGGCTACAGCCCCCGACACGCTACAACACTGCTCCGTGGGCCGGAGACAGCACAGCAGGGAGGGCACTTGCCCGTAAGAAGCTGACTCGGGCTCAAACCCCAGAACTACATCCGCTCTCCTGAGCCCCAACAGTACTGATCCTGAGCCAGAGCCAGGAGTGACCCCTGAGCATTGCTGGGTGGGCCCCAAAACCAAACAACCAAACGAAACACGTGCTGTGCTCTGAACAGCCAGGCGCGGCGCTCATACAGAGAGTGTCGAGAGCCGATGAGACTTGGGCCCTGAGCAAATAGGAACAGAGGGCAACGGCCTTGTATGTGCCAACTTGGGTTCAATCCCTGGCATCCCATAGGGTCGCATATGTCTGCTAGGAATAATTACTGAGTGCAGAGCCAGGAGTAACCCCTGAGCACCGCCAGGTGTGGGCGCCCTCAAAAACAGAAGAGCCTGTGAGGCTGAATATAAGCCAGCAGTTGTCAGAGGCTCTTGGGGGCCAGGGATGCGGGGTGGTGGTCAGGGCACCACGATGGGAGTGACCCTAACAGGAACCTAGCAGGTCAGAGGGTTCTTGCTGCAGTGGCTGAGTTAGAACGAGAGAGTGAGTATTTCAGCAACACTGAATGTGTCTGAAACCAGCTTATGCTCACCTAGCACGCGCCTGACCTGGTTTTAATCCCTGGCAGTTCCGGGATTGACCCCTGCGCTGAGACAGGGGAAAGTCTGAACACTTTGGGTGTGGCCGAGAAAAACCCAAAACCAACTAAACTTCAGTATTTACTCCCTGTCGGGCACCATACCAGCAATTCATGTACTTGTCCTTAACACTTAGGAAGCGCCGAAAACCAAAGGAAGTGCCCTATTCTGACAGGTCAGGAAGCTCAGCCAACGTGCTCGAAACGAGGACGGGTAAAGACCAAAGGAAAACACAAACGTGTCCGATTCAAGCTCATATCAGCGCGTACCCGAGACCATTCCTTACAGAAATGTGGAAGACTTGTTCGCTTAGAAAACCATCCAACACATGATCCTGGAGGGAAATGAAAATTAATTCCCCAGGAATTATACGGGAAGTAGACCAGGGATAACCCTCAGTAACATCTGAAGTGCTTAACTGGGCGGGACCCATACTATAGCACGTGCCTTGCCAACAGCCACTCCGGGCCGGGTCGCCAGAACCCCATTGTTACTGCCCCAGCCCCACCAGGCGTGATCCCTCAGTACAGAGCCAGGAGTAGGCCCTGAGCACTGGCAGGTGTGACCCAAACTGCTCCACCCCCACCCACCAGAAAGGCAAAAGAGCTGTAGAAACATTCCTCAAAGAATATATACACAGGGGTTGGAGCAACAGAACATGTAATGTACATATTATATATTTATATAATGCAATATATATAGAACCAAACTTATATAAAACCTAATCCATACACACACACACAAGAAGTGTAGGGAACATTGTTTAACATCATTAGCCACCAGGGCAATGCAAATGAAAAGCACAATGAGCGATCAATAAGATCACTTCAAGGGCTGGAGCCATAGTCCGAGGGGAGGGGGTTCCCCTTGCGCACAGCCAACCCAGGTTCAATCCCGCAGCTCAAAGGGTCCCCTGAGCACCTTCAGGAGTGATCCCTGAGGGCAAAGCCAGTGAGACCCAAAGATAAAAGCGAAAACAAAACCAATGAAAGCTATCACTTCATACCTAACAGAATGACTGTTTAACTAAAGAGACAAATAATACCATCTCAGAACCTTCACACACTGTGCATGACGATGGAAAACATGGCAGCCACTTTGGGATAATTTGTCATTATCTTAAAACTCAGCTCTTGTGACCCAAAAAGTCCTATTTCCTAGGTACCCAACCAAAACAAAATGCATGTTAACGAGTTAGAATTAAAGGGGGGGAGGAGAGGAGGGCAGAGCGATAGCCCAGCGGGTAGGGTGTTTGCCTTGCACATGGCTGGCCTGCGCTGGCCCGGTTCGATCCCCGGCATCCCATATGGTCCCCCAAGGACCGCCAGGAGTAATTCCTGAGTGCAGAGCCAGGAGTAACCCCTGAGCATTCCCCGGTGTGACCCCACCTCCAAAAACAAAAGCAAAAAAAATAAATAAATAAATAAAATGAAAGCGGTCAGGCCTACTGTTCAGCAGGTAAGAATTGGCATTATAAATGTGAGGTCTAGACTTGGTCCGTGGCTCTGCACTAATTTAATAACATTTGTTCAGTTTAGTTAAATTAACTATAATTAATTTGCTCTGTTTAATTAAATCAACACTGTATCACTGTATCACTGTCTTCCCGTTCATCGTCGATTTGCTAGAGCGGGCACCAGTAACTTCTCCATATGACCTGTCTCATGCAAGTAGAGCCCAAGGGCACCTGCTTGCTCCAGGAACATAAAGAGCCTCAAATCATTCCATCAGGTCATGGGAATGAAGTCTATAATTGTTACTGGTATCTGGCATATCAAATACGACATGGGTAGCTTGCCAGGCTCTGCTGTGTGGGTAGCATACTCTTGTAGTCATCTCAAAATCCAGCATTTATTGATGAACCGCATGGCCACTTGTGGCCGCACCAGCCGGGCTGTGATAGGCTGGTCTGCTGGGTGGAATTCTGATGAGGGGGAAGTCCAGATATGGAAAATGGAGGTCCACATCGAGTGGGGGTCGTCTGGCTTGTTGTGAGGCTCTGCTGGGGTGGCGGGCCAGGGCTAGAACCTGCCATCCCTCCCGGGCACCTCATGAGTGGCTGGGCACAGTGAGAGCCAGTAGCAGCTCTGTCTCTCAATTAATGTGAGGGCAATCTGGCTGTCTCTCAATTAATGTGAGGGCAATCTGGCTGCGACATCTGTCACCCCATTGATCGCCAAGGTTGATTCGGCTGATCTGGCTGGCTAGGCGGGTGTCCCCTTCCTCCCTCACGGCTCCATGTGCGTCCCTCCCGAAGCTGCATGCTCGATCGAAGAGGACGGCCTTCCCCGAATAGAGACGGACTGGTCTTCGGTCGAGGGTCTTCGGTCGAGAGTAGCTGAGCTCCCCCTGCTAGAACCTCCAAACAAGCTCTCAATTAAATTAACAAAGGTCAGAAATTCTTCCAATCCATTAACATGGTATAGCTCTGCACAGAATTAATAGGCTTATTTGGTTTAGTTTATCAGTGGTTTGTGGCTTCCAACAAATGGATATGGAACATATCCTGCTAGATAGATGCCTAAGGTTGGGTGGGGGCCGAGCCATAGCACAGCAGGGACAAAGCTTGCCTTGCCCCCGGATGACCAGGGCTCCATCCCCAGATCCTGTACAGTCCCCAAGCACCACCAGGGTGATTCCGAACGTGGAGCCAGGAGTAAGCCATGCGCATAGCCAATGTGGACCTCCCAAAAATTCTGTTTTGCTAGGATTAGGAGTGTCATCCCCCTAAATCCCCGTTGCCCCCTCTGTAGTTAACCTCTCCTCCTGTTAGCCCCTGGCAACTCCAGAGCTGTTTTTCAAACTGCATCTTTTTTTTTGCTTTTTGGGTCACACCCAGCAATGCTCAGGGGTTTCTCCTGGCTCTGCACTCAGGAATTACTCCTGGCGGTGCTCGGGGGACCATATGGGATGCCGGGGATCGAGACCCTGGCGGGCACAGGCCGGCCGCGCGTAAAGCGCGCGTTGCCCTACCCGCTGGGCTATTGCTCCGCCCCCAAACTGCATCTTTAGGGGTCAGAGCACTGCGGGAGGGCGTTTGCCTTGCGCATTGAGTCGACCCAGGCTCGATTCCTGGCATCCCACATGGTCCTCAGAGCACTGCCAGGAGTAATTTCTGAGTGCAGAGCCAGGAGTAACCCCTGAGTATCACCGGTGTGACCCAAAAAAAAAAAAAAATTAAAATATAAATAAAAAATAAAGTGTGCATCTTTAAACTTAGCATAAAGTGTCAGGTTTGCAGGTGACCAGGCCCTTGGAGCTGCCTTCCCCTACGCACTCCAGGCTCAGCGTTCTTCTTGTGCATAAACGTGCCGGGTCTCGATGATCTGTGCTACAGGAAGGACTGTGGAGATTCAGGGCCAGAGGTGGACCCAGAGCCAGATGAATACAAGGCTGTACCTTAACCCTTGTACTTTCTCTCCGCCCCTAACTTTTCTGTATTTTGATTAAGACTGTAGTTCCTGGCTGGAACTTCAAGTTTGAAGCTGACCCGGTTCGATCCCTGGCATCCCATATGGTCCCCAAGCACCGCCAAGAGTAATTCCTGAGTGAAGAGCCAGGAGTAACCCCTGAGCATAGCCAGGTGTGACCCAAAAAAGCAAAAAAAATGAAAACAGAAAAACTTGATTTTTATTTTTGGAAGTGAAAACTGCAGAGTCAGAAGCCCCATACAAAATAAGGTGCTAAAATTAACCTGTGTCATTGACAAAGAGGGATGGCAATAAAAATTTACCCAAATCGGGGCCTGAGTGATAGCAGAGCAGGTAGGGTGTTTGCCTTGCATGTGGCTGACCTGGGTTCGATTTCCTGGCATCCTATATGGTTCCCTGAGCACCTCCAGGGAGTAATTCCTGAGTGCAGAGCCAGGAGTAATCCCTGAACTTCACCAGGTGTGACCCAAAAAGCAAAAAAAAATCTATGAAATAAAGAAACAAAAATTTACACAAATGTAAACTCAGTGGTCACAGAAATGGGATGTGGGCGGCACATTTCACATAAACTGGTCTAGCCTTATTTTCATAAACATCTGCTTCCCTTTATTTCTGAAAGGGAATTTTGTCCAGGATTAGTACTGATTTTTTAAACTGTGTTTTGTCTAAAACAAGACGTGTGGGGGGTGGCGGGCGAGAGGTGAGTAAGGAAGCCCCTGCGTGAGCACAGTGCCGGAGACGCGACTACTCAGGGCTGCCGCTGAGGGTGCAGTGCCCAGATATAAGCTTGGATGGTAACGTGGTGGCGTTACTCCAATAAAAATCATCTTAATAAAAGAGGGGTTGGAGCGATAGCACAGCAGGGAGGGCGTTTGCCTTCATGTGGCTGAGCTGGGTTCAATCCCTGGCATCCCATATGGTCCCCTGAGCTCTGCCAGGAGTGATTCCCTGAGCGCAGAGCCAGGAGTAGACCCTGAGCATTGCCAGGTGTGACCCAGAAAGCCAAAATAAAAAAAAGAAAGAAAAAAAAAAACTCTGATCAATAATACAGCTGGCAGGGCACTTGTATGTGACTGACTGGCTTTGATCCCCAGCACCCGGCACGGCCCCCAAGCACCTCCGGAGTGATTCTGGAGTGCAGAACCAGGAGTAAGCCTTGTGCATCACCAGGTGCAGCCCAAAAAACAAACAAAATAACACTTAAAGGGACCAAGGGATGGTACAGTGAGTGAGGCCCTTGCTTTGCACAAATCTGGCCTGGGTTCAGTCCCTGCTACCTCGTAGCGTCCCCGAGCACTGCCAGGCCTAAGCCCTGAGCTTTACTGCCTGGTAAAGTCTGAGAGCAAGCAAGCAAGCAAGAAAACACTTTACAGAATGCAACATGTATCATCCCATAATCCTTTTAAAAAGGAAATGAAATCTACAGAATAAGGCGGAAATTTTTTTGTTCACTAAAGTCTCAAGGAAATGGACAGGAGGTTTAGATAAAATGCCCTTGAGTGTGTCAGGGTGGCTCCAGAGCATCCGGAGCGCCTGCCCGGGCACCAAGGGGACCGGCCTGCCAGCCAGCAAGGCCTTCCACCACGGTAACGAAACACTTAAACAGATTCCCTGAGCTGATCTGGGGGCGCCTCCTTCTGGTCTCAGCCTCCATCTCCTTCCCCAAGGGTAACGGAGGTGCTGTCTGTGGTTCCTATGGGTCTTTCCAACTGGAAGCGGATTCTCCAGGGAAAACAGAGCCCTGGGCCAGAGATAGGGAGGAAGGTCAGTCAGCATCTGGCTGGCACGCGCCGGACCTGGGCTCTACCTGGCCTCTCCTGACATCTCCAGAGCCCAACCAGGAGCGATCCCGAAGCACAGCGCCAGGCCAGAACACGGCAGGGTGAGTCCCCACCTCAAATAAACAGGTGAATAACGAATGGACAAGGGGAAGAAAACAGAAGCTTTACAACCCAGGGTCAGCAGGTGCTTTGGCAGTTCGCTCCTTCAAGGTCCCAATCTTCACCATTTCCTTCTTGGGGGACAGGCGGGGACAGGCCGGGCGCCTGCACAACAAGTAGGAATGTTTCCTAAGATCGCGGAAAGGAACC
>JAJIBD010033520.1:0-47771 GCA_021461705.1 Cryptotis parvus | reverse complement strand
CACAGTGGGTAGGGCGTTTGCCTTGCACCAGGCTGACCTCGGTTTAATCCCCAACATCCCATATATGGTCCCGGAGTACTACTAGGGAGTAATTCCTGAGCGAAGAACCAGGAGTAACTCCTGAGCATCGCTGGGAGTGATCCCCACAAAAAAAACCCTGTTTTGGAGAGAAAGGAGCCATGGGGTCTCTGTGTTGATTGGTGGTTTAGGGTTCTTAGGTTCAATATTTTCATGGATACAAATAATGAATAAATATATTCAGACTCAGAATTAAAAGCAAGGAAAATGCTTATTGAACACTAGAGAAGAAACTCCTAATGGGTGAACTTAACATAGGAGTGTTAAAATACCAGCTCCTTGTGTAGGGTTTTATTGTGTTTCTTGTTAAGTCACAGAGGTATTACAAAGCGTCCAAGGGAGGACTCCCATTTATTCCTCAGAGATGTTTTGTTAATTTAGGGGCCCATTCGTGTTGTTAAAATCAGATTAACACTGTGTATTTCCACTTGGACTGGCGACATTTGATTATTTAAGACCTTTTGGCTATTTAAACATTTGCCTTGGTACAGCTTGTTATCTCTGGTCCAGGGCCTGAGGCATAATTTATGGCCTACAGAAACTGTGGGCTCCAGGTCTGAACATTGCAGAAATGTTTAGAACGCAGGATAGTGGCAACTAAAATGGCACCACTCTCAGCCGCCGAATAAAGACCTGCAGCCCCAGAGCTCTTGCAACTGCTTCTGTGTACAGGGCCCGGAGCCAGTCAGTTCTGCCGCAACTGTCTCTCCTCGGGGCTCAGTTTCTTTGGTCTGTCTCTCTCAGCCAGTAGCAGAAGCAACATCTGCTCCGTATTCAGTTTGATGGAGGACTTTTGCTTGTGTATGGGCCACACCTGGTGGTGTTCAAGGGCTATTTCCTTGCTTAGCGCTCAGAGTAAGGGGGATCACCCCAGAAGCTCCTCCGTGGAACATGTGGTTCCAAGGACTGAATTAAGGCGTCCTGCAAACACTTTTGCCCTTTGAGGTATCTCCCCAGCCCCTATTACTCTTGAAAAGGCATCAGCGCCCCATCTGGAGGTTTCCACAGGAGAGCAAGGAATAGATCTTGGGCTCTATTGGTTCACCGGTTCCTATGCTACCATGGGACTTTTGTTTTTTAAATCACAGGACCAATAGCTTTTACTTATAGAACAAAATGTTCCAGCACCAGAAACATTTTTTAATGAGGAATTGCTGACAAGTGCAAAATTATTTCTGTATTCTTTAAACAGACTTATTCATCGGCCCTAAGGCAAGGTTTGCCCTGACAACTCCACTTGTCTTCGCCTGACTGTTCTCCCGGGCGGAAGCCCTCTGTTTACCTGCTCCTTTATTTCCCTTACTACCACCCCAGGAAACTCAAGGCAGCAGGACTTTCACAGGATGTTCCACCTTAACTGTGTGATCAGGATGCCCAGTTCACCAGCCTCCAGGAAGCCTGGTGAACATTTAGTAAAGGAATAAAACAGCACTTCCCAAACCTGGATTTCTGATGCTGACTCAGGTCTTCTCTCAGAAAGGCCAAATCACGACCTCCTGTGCAGAAGCCAAGAAAACTGTATTTTTTAAAAAGGTTAAAAGTTGATTCTGATGCTCACCCCATTTGGAACCACCGAGGCAGATTTACATTAGGACCTACTTTGCATGATTTTAGGACACCACGTGACCATTAGCCTTTGCAGCTATAGGGCTAATACCAGAGACAGCTAAAATAATTTCAGAGACTTTGACTTTATTATATTATGTCCATTGTTTTATTATTATTATTATTATTATTATTGTTATTATAGAGACAGACATGGAGCAGAGCTACTACTAGCTCTCACTGTGCCCAGCCGCTCATGAGGTGCCGGGAGGGATGGCAGGTTCTAGCCCTGGCCCGCACCCCAGCAGAGCCTCACAACAAGCCAGACGACCCCCACTCCATGAGGACCTCCATTTTCCACATCCGGACTTCCCCCTCGTCAGAACTCCACCCAGCAGACCAGCCTATTACAGCCTGGCTTGCGACGCTGCTTGCGGCCGCGCAGTTCATCAATAAATGCTGGATTTTGAGATGACTACAAGAGTATGCTACCCACACGGCAGAGCCTGGCAAGCTACCCGTGTTGTATTTGATATACCAGATACCAGTAACAATTATAGACCTCATTCCCATGACCTGATGGAATGGTTTGAGGCTCTTTATGTTCCTGGAGCAAGCAGGTGCCCTTGGGCTCTACTTGCATGAGACAGGTCATATGGAGATGTTACTGGTGCCCACTCGAACAAATCGAAGATGAACGGGAAGACAGTGATACAGTGATTATTATTATTATTATTATTATTGTTGTTATTATTATTATTGCTGCATTTGACCCATACAAGTGATGCTCAGGGGGCTATTTCTGGGGGACCCTTGACCATGCTCAAGGGACCATGCAGTGCTGGGGATCAAATTTGAGCTCCCCAATACAAAGCATGTGCTTAACCTGTTGAATGATCTCTCCCCAGCCCTGCTTGTCTGATTTAATCAGCATCCTACTATGGATGATTTAACTTTTTCTCCTACTCTTATCTTTGAATTTCTCAACCCCCTATTGCTAATTTTTTAAATATGTATTCATATCCCAAAATGCATGAAGCAGCATTTCTCCAACTTCAGTGTATATAATAATCCCCTACTAAAGGGGGATTAACTTTCAAAGATGTAAAACCTGGATCTGCATTCTATATACCAATAATGTTTATATGGGACTAACCTCAGGAATGTGTCTTTCTAAAAATACACCCCTACAATTGTGCAATCTTTGTGTTCTAAATATCAAGTATTATTTGCATTTAGTTCTTTCCTCAAGTAATTCTGAGACAGTCTGCACAGCACACTTTGAGAAACAAAGATACTTTTTGTAAAAAACGTTTAGTAGAACATTTCACACATCTGAAGATAAGATCTGACACAATGCAGAGACCTTTTTCCCAGGGAAACCGTATGTGGGCTGACCTACCTGCACAATCACTTGCTCTCTCGGCTGTTTTTTTTTTTTTGGGGTGGGGGGTGTCAAACCCAGCAATGCTCAGGGGTTTCTCCTGGCTCTACACTCAGGAATTACTCCTGGCGGTGCTCAGGGGACCATATGGGATGCTGGGGATCGAACCCAGGCCGGCACAGACCGGCTGCGTGCAAGGCAAACGCCTACCCACTGGGCTATCGCTCCAGCCCCTCTCGGCTGTTTTGGCAGCTGGACAGGCCGGGTGTGTACCAGATCTTCCTGCTTTGGGGTTTATTTGTTTTTGCCTCAGGATATCTCACAGTTTCTCCCTTTCTTTCAACTCCTGTCATTGTCACTTCTCCAACAGAATTTTATGGTGATTCCTCTTACATTTTGTAGTATCATAGCACTTGACAAGTAAAGTTTAATTTCGATTTCCCTTAGCCTATCGATGTACTTTGTTTCTCATGTATACGTGTTCGTTTGGGGCCATCCCCAGCAGCCTAGAGCTCCCTCTGGCTCAGTGGTCGGGAACATGTGATGCTGGATCAAAGCATGCACGCAGCCAGCTGGCCTAGCTCAGGCCATGTGTAGGCTCTATAGCTCAGATCCTATCGCAGGCTTTTAAAAATACTATTTTATTTTTTGTTTGGGGAACTAACAGTGGTACTAAGAACTTAAACAGGGCTCGGCAGTGTCAAGTGACTATATATGGTGTCAAGGACTGAACTGGGTCAGGTGTGGGCTAGGACAGAGCCATATCCTCTGTGCTATTTCTCTCTGGGCCTATTACGGTTTAGTTTAAGGTTCTATATAAACACGTTTGTTAAAATGTTTGTGGAAAACAACTCATGGCACCGTCCTAGGCGTTTCTCTCCTGCATCTTTCTATCTTGCTGTTTGGGTGGTCCTTATTAACATAGGATTTTTCTAACGGAAATCCTCGTTACACTTTTAGCATCTTTCTTTTGTGTGAAATCCCTAGTGAATGTGAAAATAGTTTTCAGTGTTAGCCCCAGTGATCAACAACAGCGTTAACATTTAACGCCCAGGATCAGAATGATGCATTGGGCTGTAGTTCGGGTGTAGATTTGCAAGTACAACACCAAGATGAACACTGTTCAGTCAGTCTCAAGCATCCGTGCTCACAGAGCTAAGCCCACTGCCCACTCCCTCGACCTTAAGCCCTGCCAATCTCTGGTCTGTTCTGCAGCACATTCTTGTCATTGCAGGAACGTTAAGTAAAAGCCATATCGAAGGTGCTCCTGGCATTCTTCAGAAATAATTTTCACAGTAGTGAGAGAGGCTCCACAGGGAGGCAGAATGTTATCGAGAGAGTTTTCCTCAGAAATAATGAATGACGGTCCTGCTGCCATGGGTCAGAGGTGATGGGCTGCCTCTCTCTTTGCTCCAATTCTCTTTCCTCAGCAATGACTTTTGCCCAGATAGTCCCCAAGAGGAACTTTCTCGGGAATAGTTGGAGATCCTTAGTCACCACTGCCAGGTACAGCTGCCGTCCCGTCAGATCTCACCCTCTGGAAGATGGAACCGTTTCTTCTGAAAATACAGCCCTCCGTGGGAGAACTAGGACAGTGGGTAGGGTAAATACCCAGATCTGCTTTGCACTGCAGATCTGGGTTCAATCCAGTGACCTATATAATCCCAGGGTCCTGCCAGGAGCCACTCCTGAGTGCAGAGTCAGAAGTGTGAGCACTGCGGGTGTGGCCTTCAAAAACAAAAACAAAAACCAAACCAACAAAAACTGCACCTGCCACCTTCCCCACACAGCCACGAGCACGCTCGAAGAAAATCCATCTTTGCTCCCGGACGTGGCTCAATTCTTTTGCCAACTTGTGCAGGATTGTCGACAATATGGATGTAACCTTTCAAGAGTGACTTTATATTCGATATTTTTGTTCTTTCTCAGAGCACAATTCCCTTCAGGTCTATCCAAGCTGTTTTTTTTTTTTTTTTTTTTTTATGATTGAATCGCTCCTTTTTATTGCTGAGTTGTTTCCACAGTATGGCTATCCCCTGGTTTGTTTAACCATTCTCCTACTGGAAACATATTGCCAGAGGAAGGTTTTGACTTAACCTTGTAAAGGATCAGGAAGACTGCTGCTTGAAAAATGGGGCGGGATGGGGGGGCAGGCAGGAGGCTGCTCAGTAGCGGCAAGCAGGGACGGTGATGCAGCTGATTCATCACAGGCTGATTCAACCTTCTCTGGGGTAACTTGATAGTATCACCTCACTTGTATCATTTGTCTTCCAGTTGTTCATCGATTTGCTCAACCACTAACATCTCTGTATGTCCTGTTGTATGCAAGTATATGACACGAGTAGCTTGCCAGGCTCTGCCTGAGGGTTTTATACTCTCAGTAGTAGGCTCTCATCTCGTGCATTTACTGACGAATGGGGAGAGATCAGCTTTTCTCTTGGGTGGAGCTCTGACAAGCTGTGGAGTCTGAATGTTGAAAATGGCGGCTCTCATGGTGTGGGGGTTCCTCTGGCTTCTTGCAAGGCTCTATTGGGATGGTGGGTCAGGGCTAGGATGCGCCTTCCCTCCCGGGTGCCTCATGATCAGCTGAGCACAGGGAGAGCTGGTAACAGCTCTGCTGGTGTATCTGAGTCAACTTACTAATGTTAGTATCACTAAACTTGATAGGAAAGTTAAATGTATCATCTCCAGTGCTTCAATTCCTTTTCAAGAAATTGTTTGGTTTTGGTCACTCCTGGCTGTGCTCAGGGATCATTCTTGGACTTGGGAGGCCATCTGGGGTGCCAGGGATCAAATATGGATCAGTCACATGCAAGGCAAGCCTCCTATTTACTGTATTATCACTTTGGACCCCTAAAATTTGTCTTCTATAAATAATAAAACAAGTATACAAATATACAAGTCAAAGAATATTAATTTCAGTTATTTGTAATAGAAATGTATTATTTATTTAGTTTAGTGATTTCTAATAGAAAAACATGTCTTACATATTCATCAAAAAAGACCTAAGTTAAAAAACTAACTTTAGTAATCAGTGTATCGTACAATGGGTTGTAACACATACATTAACAAGATTGGCACAGGTTTAAATATTTTGACACGTAAAAAGATATAGCCTTAGGCACATGTGCCGCCCATGCCATGTGTGGCTGCTGAGCTGACGTGATGGCAGCGCAGACTCCCTTCTTCTCTGATGCTGGGATGAGTACCGGGCCCCTCTCCCTCTCTGGAAAAGTCTTGTTGTCCCCCTCCGCGCATCTCTCTCTCTGTCTGTCTCTGTCTGTCTCTCTCTCCCTCACCACTTCCTCAAAACTGCCAAATGAACCTGCTTTAACTTTAAAAAAAAAGATAAAAAGATTTAACATTAACCGAAAACAAAGCTGTAGAACTAATTTTTATAAGATAAACAAATGCACAGAATCAAGTATAAGTCTGCAGTCTGGAGAGATAAAATAGGGCTTCAACAGAAGGAATACATGAGGATAGAGCTAGGACTGGCTCTACACACCCCAGGTATGGCCCAAAATACTCTCCATCAAAAAAAAACCCTAAAAAATAAAATGTAAATTTATATATTTCTCTCTCCATTCTTATTTTTTGGGTCATACCTGGTTCTGTTCGGGACTTACTCCTGACTCTGCACTCAGGAATCACTCCTGGTGGGGCTCAGGGGACCATATAGGGTATTGGGGATCAAAACTAGGTTGGATGCATGTAGTAACTACCCACTGTAATACTCCACTCCAGTCCAAGACTGTACATTTCTGTCAACTGGTATATAAGTAAAATGTATCCTAAAGATACTTTTTACTTTATATGCAATATAATGTTTTAGTATTTACTTAAGTAGAAATCACCAGACAGGTAATGGGGAGTGAGCACCTGGTGGGTTTTCCTTTTAGCACGAGAGCAACCCTGTCGTGACAACAATGATGAAGACAAGGGAAGGGGAGAGGGGCAGTTACTTTAGAAAGTCTCTATCAGGACTGGAATGATAGTACAGAGGGGAGGGCGCGTACCTTGCAAATGACTGACTTGGGTTTGATCCTTGACATCCCATATGGTTCCCCCGAGCACTGCCAGGAGTGATTCCTGAATGCAGAGACAGGAGAAACCCCTGAGCATTGCCAGGTGTGACCCAAAAAGCCAAAAAAAAAAAATTAAATTAAATTAAAAAGGAAAAAAACAGAGTCTATCCTTGTGGACTAGGAGTAACGTGAGAACAGTGCTGGGGCCGAGGGTCTTAGGCACTTTGTTGGTGGTTAAGGTGTACATCAAATTCATAAACACTATTGCAACCATATTACTTGCATTACAATGGGAGGACTAGAACTTCACAGAATGGACTTTTTCCTTCCACCTTTTACATTATTATCTTTTTGGAGCTTTTGGTTACTTCTGCAGTGCTCAGGGGACCAACCGTGCCAGAGGCCCAACTGCGGTTGGTAGCACACAAGGCAGATGCCTCAACCCCTGTACCATTGCTCCGGCTCCCCCAGCATCATTTTCTAATCTTTCTATCACTGTATTTCTAGCTCTCTTCCAAATAAGTCATTTAACTTACTTATGCTCAACATAGTTTCAGATTTAGCAAAGTACTCCCAATTGACTTCAATGCCTTTTACATTCTCCCCTGTCATTCTTAGGTGGCAGGTGGTAATGACAGTCTTCTTAGGAAAGAGGAAATCAGCCAGGTGCTTCTTTATTCATCAGTGCTTTTTTGGGATATTTTTAATAAGCAGTTTACACAAAAAGTTTACATAAAGATTCAAGCAATTGTATTTTTAAAATATATTTGTCTCAGCCTCAAACACATCTGTATGGATTATTTTTAATAAGCAGAAATTAGCATAAAAAGAAACCTATTACCTATAGGAAACCCCATAATACTTGAATACTTTTTTTTTTTTTTTGCTTTTTGGGGTCACACCCGGCAATGCTCAGGGGTTACTCCTGGCTCTGCACTCAGGAATTACTACTGGTGGTGCTTGGAGGACCATATGGGATGCCAGGGATCAAACCTGGGTCTGCCCCATGCAAGGCAAACTGCCCTACCCGCTGTGCTACCGCTCCGGCCCCTACTGTGATGTTTTAAGAAAGTGGTTTCACTGATCCATCTCAGATCACAATGCTGAGTCAGACTCCCATGCCCCGATGATCTCTGCCATATTGACACTCACAGCTTCTCCTTTTAGAGGGTCTGACATCATTCTGGCATCGATAAGACATTTCCTTTTGGAAGGTTTTTCCACATTTGTTGTGTCCAGAGGCTTTAACAAAATTTCAATGTTTCTTCAAGTCTTATAAGACAAACTTGTTTTTGAAGATTTTTCTACATTCCTGTCTTAATAAAGGTTTTCTTTAATATAATTTCTCTGATAACTAAGTGTAAGTTAGGTTGTAAACTCCATTTGATTCACATGTATATTTTTTGTCCTGCTAGAAATAAAGTCTGTTCTTAAATTGTAACTCTTTAATCTTTCCTTGGTTGCTATTTTCTTGAAGGTAAAACATCTTGATTAGAAAAAATCAGCTCATGAGCAAGTAAACAGACAACTTCTAAGAAATAAAATAAAACATTCCTAGTTACTCCTTCCAATATTGTATTATAGGGAGAAAAAGTGTTTGAAGTCTACGGTTTGGGTCACGGAGAACATTTTGACCATAATTCCTAACTTCATACCGTCTTTCAAAGTTACAGTAATTAAAACAATATAAAGACAGGAAAATTGACCATAAATCAGAAGAGAGAATCCAAAAATAAACCCAGGTAATGCAGTCTTTTTTTGACAAGTGTGCTGAGGCTACACAATCGCGTTTAAAAATTCTAATCTCAAAAGTTTATTACTTCATGAAAAACTAGGAGGGGTGCTTGAGGGTCATGGCTAGAGCTTAGGGCACATGCCTTGTGTGCGCAAGGTCCTAGGGCTCAATCTCTGTCCGTGGCAGGGATCAAGCCGGCTCCTCATACGTGTACAACAAATGCCGTCACTAAGCTACATCCCTCACCGACCAGCTGAGTTCTCAACCCCAAACACTCCCCTCTACTGTATCTCACTCACCTCTGGAGGTTTCTGTCCTCGTTCCACTCAGAAGAGCGCTTTTGTTTTGGCATCTTGACCCACCGTTCATGGAAAACAACAGAGAGCTGGAGACTCAGTGCCAGGGTCAGAAAAAACATAGCTCAGTTTGCCCCCTGGGTCTCAGGGCTTGTGAAGGAGAACAAAACAGTCTTGAGAACAGAAAAGACCCTTCTCCATATAGGAAGGAGAAGCATAAAGTGAAGACTTATCCCCAAACAAAAGTAAAAATATCTGACCAGTACATTTTATGGTCCAACTTATTAGTGCTCCTGAATGTCCACAGCTGCCTCAGGTCTTAAAGGAAGGGCATCATTAATATATTCGGTTGCACTGAAAGTTGCTACAAACTGTCCTTACCCACTGAGTGAGGTTTCTATAGTTCTCCAACATCACCCCCTGGTCCTGTCTCACTGACCACAGGGAAGCAGTTGCTACTTCTCTGGTGTAGGGTTCACAGCTGTATTAGGGAATGCCGTTGATTCCTGTAAGAGCTCATCCACCTCCAAGCTAAGTATACATACTTGCAGGAGAATCACGGCCTATTACACTCATGGGCGACTCTCCAAAAAGTTACAGGTTATAATCACTGTAGACTTGGTCCACTGCAATAAGGCAAGAAAAAATTGAGCCATACATATGGGTACGTGACAAAACTATTTGGAGTGTATGATTAACTTATAGGCTTAAAAGTGTTCTGTAAGTTGATAAAAAAAATCAATGAATTCAAAACATATTTTCCTATAACAAGACTATCCAATTAGAAGATGTAATTTAATATGTAATTTAATAAATCTTTCCATTCTCAGTTCAGTAGCAACTTAAAATATGTTCGAACAAACAGTAAGAATCTACTGGCCCAGGGTTGAGGCTCTGTGGGAAAGCCTTGTATATGTGAAGTCCTGAGTTCCAATTCCTGAATCTCTCTCTGTGTCTCTCTATGTCTGTCCTTTCTCTGTCTCTCTGTCTCTTTGTCTCTCTCTCACACACACACCCCTAAGCATTAAAGTGATAAACTGGGGCCACAGCAATAGCACAGCAGGTAGGGGCGTTTGCCTTGCATGAGGCCAACTCGGGCTCAATTCCCTGGGATCCCAGTATGGTCCCCTGAGCATCGCCAGGAGTAAATCCTGAGCATTGCCCAGTGTGACCCAAAAAAAAGAAGAAATAAAATGATAAACTGATAAAACCTAGTAAAGAACCTATAATAAAAACTTATGGAATGGAATGGAAGGCTCATTATTTAAGTTATGATTCATCTCTGAATTAATCTAAAATGTAATAAATAACAAGCCTCTCTCTCTAACAGACCCTAAAAGCTGATTTTAAAATTTACATAGAAAGGGCTAGAGAACTAGCTCAGTGTGCTGAACTGCTCTGTATGTAGGAGGCCTGGCTTCTATTCCCTGTGCTGCAAGGTTTTCTAAACACTGCCAGAAGTGACTTCCCCAAGCACAGAGGTGGGAGTAGTCTTTGAGTACAGCTAGGTCCATATACCAAAATAAATAAAAATAATAAAATCCACATGAAAAAAATAGTTAGAGACCCTACAAAAAGTGCAATGTTTTCTCATCATTCCAAAAGTAAAAGGTTACACATGGATTTACATATCAAATTCATACTGCTTTGCTTGACATTGTAGTTTCTGCTTGCTCTAGGAAACATTCTGAAATAATCAGGTATCTGTTCTTATTTTATCAGAGGGTTGTTGAGGAAAACTGTTACTTACCTAGAAAACTACTCTGCTTTATACTCATGGCCAATGCCTATCCTCAGTTTTGATGACTGCCAAAAAATACTGGGTGAATAGTCTGGAGGGGGAAGGGAAAGAGAAAGAGAGAGAAAGGGGAAAAAAAAAAAGAACCTGCCGATGGAGGGGGGGGGGGAAGGGGGAGGGGGGCGGGGGGGGTGGGGGTGGGGCTGGGCTGGGGGGGGGGGCGGGTGTTGAAACACTGTATGACAAACCCAAACATGAACTTTTAATTGTATTCTTTTTTACCCCCGGGTGGTATAAATTAAAAAATACTGGGTGAACATTAGCAGTTTGGGTTTACTCCAGTTATATGTAGATCCCATGACCTTGACTCCAATTTTCTAAATGTCCTTTTGGATCTGATATATTCAATCTACATTTCCCTTCACTGCATGTTTCTTTTTTATATGAACTTTGTGAGATTTAAATGACCGAATAAAAGGAGCCTTACCTGGAAGATGATCATTTTTGGCAACTCTTGCACCGAGATCTATGAAAGTAGAAATGGAGAAGATAAAATGGGGATGAAAAGAAGCGGAAAACCATGTTCACAATGTAGAACTCTGCTGTACCAGAACAGAAACCCAGATTGCAGCCTCAGAAAATGCCACCTAGCAGAATATTTTAGCAAGTCAGCAAAGTTCAATATTTTATAAGCATCTCTCTCTACTTGTGACTCAGCTATGGATACATGAAGCTTAGATTAAGATCTACAATTCTGTCCTTCTGGTCTAACAGAAAGCTGCTAACCTTTGAATTGGTGACCTTTTTAGTCCCAGAAATTTCTTCAAGAAAATAACAAATCATTATTTCAAAGTCTGCTAACTTAAATATCACTGCTGCATGAATAAAGATAAGTTCATTTTTCAGTGGTAATGTCTTGGGCTGGCCCGAGGAAGAAGTGACGAATTCTGTTTAGCCACTTCTCTAGACCCTGACCCGATGCAAATTCCAGTTTCATAAGCCACGGTGACAGCAGGCCGCCCTCAACAGAGCATGACAAAACATCTCTTTTGATGGGCATGCTGCAATTCCCAACATCTTGGTTGAACAAGAGAAAAATGCACTTGAAACCTGAGATAGTTCCAGAGGCAAGAAACAATGTAGGTGAGAAGAAATACAAAGGAAGAGATATCAATTCATCATGCTTTAATGCAGAGACTTGGCCTAGTCTGCTCTGTGTCAACTTGACTTCCTGATGCAAGCAAGGCAGAATAGGAAAGGCCCCATGGCAGTGGAATTTCTAGGAAGTGATAAAACCAATAGCCCACGGTTGTCAAAAAGCCCACCTTGCAGACACAGGAACTGGTAGGATGTTTCCCCTGGTGTTGCCAACAGACCCAGAGAGGCTGGGCCCTCCCCTTCTCCCCCATCCCGTTAGAGAAGCTCCAGCAGGAACAAAGGCCAAGGAAAAGAGTTTCAAAGAAAATGGCAGCCACTCCCAACTCTATCCCCTTGGCATCCACCCAATGGACTCTTACCTAGTTAGAAGCCCCATAGGGCAGCTGGGGAAAAACCCTATAAAAGCCAACTTGAACAATGGCAGCGCGAGCATATGCCCAGGCCCATGTGCTGTTTGTGTCCATGTGGCCAGGCACATGTGCTGCCCGAGCACATGCCATCCCATCTCCCCTCTTGAGATCTGTACTGGGGCTCTCTCTTTGGAGAAGCCCCTGCTCTCTCTCGAGCACATTTTCTCTCCTCCCCTTTCTCACCCGCCTTCCCTTCCCTCAAAACCACAAATGAAATCTGCTTTTACTTCACTGCTTGTCTACTCCTGAAACTCTTTTCTGAGAGAAGGACAAAGACCTGGAAGTCCTGGGTGAGGCTTAGGACTGACTTTCTTTTTCTGCAAAGAGCAAGTCCATGGTTCCTCAAGAGATCAGGTCGTGGAGATGAACTCCCATGCAGTGCCACGCAGACCAAGTGGATGTCAGGTATGGCTTGACAACTACCCATTGGGCCTGGCAGGGCTCTGGCCCGTGCCAGGCAGGGGCTCGTCTCAGACTGTATCAGTCCTAGCCTTCCCAGTCCTGGGCAGTCGAGGTGGGTCAGGGAGGAAGTGGCCACCCACAGGGGCCCACAGACTTCATTTACATGGCCTCAGCTAGAGCCTGGCACGCAGGTGAGCTGAGCTGCTGCAAGGCATCTGGGCCACAAAAGGGAAGAATTTATTTCCTCTTTATGACTGACTAAAATTAGATCTTTTCAGGCCAGAGCAATAGTACAGCAGGTAAGGCACTTGCCTTGTATGCAGCTGACCTGGGTCCAATCCCTGGAATTGGTCCCCTTGGCACTGCCAGGAGAAATTCTGAGCTTAGATCCAGGAGTAAACTCAAAGCATTGCCAGGGATGGCTCCCAAACCAAAAAAAAATAAAATAAAATAAGGCCTTTGCAAAATTTCTTTTATGCCCAAATTTTATTCCTTAAGACTAACTAAAAGCTTGGCATCTTAAGTTTGGTATCTCCTGAACTTTTTCCTTGTCTGATCCTCTGGTCTTCAAGATTAGAGGCCTCAAATTAGGTTGGGTTTTCATAAGCTGGACTGAAGGAGAAAGGAACAATGTTTTTCCTGGTGGGTGTTTGGGCCCCACCTGACAGTACTGATGGAGCTGGGTAGGTTTGTGTGGGGAAAACCACACAGTGCCTGGGATCAAACCCAGGGTCCCTCACGGAAAGTACACCCTTCAGACTTTGGGGCTCTCTAGATGGACTACAAAACAATCTGTTTTTTGTCTTGGCTTTTTTTGTGTTTGGGGGCCACACCGGTGATGCTCAGGAGTTACTCCCCATCTCTACACTCAGGAATTACTCCTGGGGGGTGAGGGGAGTATATGGGATGCCGGAATGAACCTGGGTTGGCCGTGTGTAAAAAAAAAAAAAAAAAAAAGCCCTACCTGCTGTACTATCGCTCCAGCCCTACCACAAAACAAATTTTAATTTTATTTATATATTTAAGATGTGGTCATAGAGTTTAGATTTAAATGTTTCTCTCTTTGGGAACTTTTCATTTCCTCTGAGTCCAGTCTGGGCTTTTAGAAATTCTAACATAGCTGGGACCCTTAAAAAGCTAAAATGAGCAAGAGAGCCGCGGCCTTATTTATAGTCTTCACTGAAAGGCCTGCAGACTTGCCAAGAGCCCCCTTAAAAAAACAACCCATGGAAATTTACTCAGCATTCCTAGCTCAGAATCTGAAAAGGAGAATAAATCCAAGTCTGTTTTGCAGAGTGCCATCTTGTGTTAACTAAAATAAAAACGTTACTGCTACATGGGCGAAAAGCAGAAAACTTTAAATTTTTTCAGAGAGTACGTTTGGGGGTGGTAGCTTGGAGGAAGAACTCGACAGAGAGCGCTCTCCTGAGTCGCTCCCCCTCCCCAGCGCAAGCTCCAGTTTATTGCAGCTGCTCCTCTCCGAAGACAATGTGCATACTAACATTTTCAACAAATTAACAAACACAGTTGTCTCTGGTGAGCAAATGGTCATTTCTAACTCACTGGCATTACAAGAAAACTGCCTATTTTCAATCTTTAATTTTCTCTTTGCGGGTAGGGGGACACGGCCCGGCAGTGTTCAGGGCTGGGGGTGGGGGGGTCAGGATGGGACTGAACCGCGTCAGCTTGGCGCGAGGCAAGCTCCTTACCTGCTCCTGACAACTGCTCGTTCTTAAGAGATGCTGATGGGGGCAGGAACCATTCCCAACGTGAGGAAATATGAAGAGACTAATAAAAACCTGGTCAGAAATTTGGTCAGATGTTGCTTTGGCTCCTGCCTCCCAACTGCTGCAGGTGGCTGTTCCCTTCCTGCAACCTCAGCAGGGACAGTCAGAAGTCGAGCTGTACTCAGTGCGGGGCTTTTCACAGTTGACAAAGAAAAGGTTGTTTTGTTTTGTTTTTTTGTTTCTTTTTCTTGTTATGGCTAAAAAGACCTTGGCAAATGCACCATTTCTATAAGCAATTTTATTCCACGCTTGCAATGTAAGAATAAAATTCGGAAATGATATGCCTGGGTTTGAATCTCAGCTCTGCCACTTCCCTACTAAGCTGTGTGAGTCTGGGCAAGTAATTTCACCAGCCTCAGTCTATTATCTGGGGTCACCTTCAGTTACTTCATATGCAAATCAGGAAAGACACAGGCGTCACCTGACTGTTGTGAGAATATGCTGAGAGAGTAATACAGCTGCTCTAGAAATGATTTCTTCCGAGGACCAGCCATAGCATGAAGAGCCTCACACGCGGTTGGGAAGCTGGAACTCGGCTCGCCCCAGGCCCAGCTGACCATGGGGCTCCCAGGAGGACAGATGGGTTTTGGGAGTGGGTCCATCGCCTCTGGGGGGTCCCAGAAGCAGCCAGACAAGACTCGCCCACCACACTAGCCACCACCTTCCCTGTCCAGATGCTGACCATGAGGCCCCTAAGTCGTGTGGCAGCGTGGTCCATCAAACTAGTGGAAACAGTTATGTCCTTTAATGTACTGCATTCTATGATGTGTAGGAAAGTTTGGCGGGAGGGGAGAGATAGAGAGGAGAGAAAAGACATACAGAACCCACCAAGTAGTTGTGGTGTGGGAGGGGGGAGGGAGGTGAGGACATTGGTGATGGGAGATGGGTTTGGGTGGAGGGATGGGTGTGGAACACTGTAGAACCAAAACTCTACATGAGCATCTTGCAATTGTATGTCTAAAAGTGGTGTAATAAAATTTGAAAAAAAAATGATTTCTTCCGAGAGCCCTTCGCATAGTGTAGAATTTTCCTGTGGCGAGGTCTGGTTGGACCAACAGTGCACCTGAAACCAGGAAGGGCAAGTTGGATGCATGAACTCCAGTCCCATGAGTAAGGGACCACGCCAAGCCTACAGCAGCCTCAGCTGGGGCGGGAACCCACGGGTAAGCCCTGGGAGAGCTTCACTCAGCCACTCCCAGGTCTGGCCTGGCTGTGGCGGCCTCTGGGCTGCAGGACTAAGGTGCTCAAATGCCCTTTGGGCCAGTGGCTTGTAAGAGTTTTTATAACTTGATGACTTAAGATCACAGAGTTTTTATTTATGTATTTACTCATTTATTTAGGTTCTTGGCCACCCCTGGAGATGCTCAGGGCTTACTCCTGGCTCTGCACTCAGGGATTACTCTTACAGGCTTTGGGGGCCCATATCTGGTGCCAGAGATTGAATCTGGGTGTATGCAAGGCAAGTGCCCTACCTGAAGTGCTATCTCCAGCCCCTCAAGAATTATTTTCTAAATTGAAGGCGCTAAAGACCAATGCAAAGAACTCAGCTGAGCTCAGGGAACCGTAACATCAGAGACAGAACCTGGGTCAGCCACATGCAAGGCCTTACCACTGTGCTACCTCCCTGGCCCCAAGAATCTTCTGTTTTAAGAGGGAATTACTAAGAGAATGAAATTAAAAATTAGGAGAAAAAGTATAAATGAGCTTTTATACTTTTACTTTATACTAAAAGTATAAAGTATAAATGAGCTTTATACTTTTAGTACTTTTATATTTATAAAAGTACTTTATACTTTTATAAATCCTATGAAATACATAGGATTCCAGAAACAGATGAAATTTATAAACTATTTATTTGATGCCAGGGATCAAACTTAGGGCTTCCTACATGTGAAGCCTACACCTAATGTTAAGCTACACGTCCATCTGAGGTCAAATTTTTTTTGAGTTTGGGCCATATCTGCTGTTGTGTTAGAGGCTGTTGACAGCTCAGGGAACCACGTGGTACTGGGGCTTAAACCCAGGCCTCCTGCATGTAAAGCAGCCCTGGCCCCTAAGGTGCAATTTGTTTTAAAGAAGCACTTTCTTCTTACATTTTATTTATTTATTTGTTTGTTTGTTTGTTTGTTTGTTTGTTTGTTTTGCATTTTTTGGTCACACCCGCGATGCTCTGGGATTACTCCTGGCTTTGCTCTGAGGCCCAAGAGACATGTGGAATATGTTTTCAAGAGAAAACACAGGCTGAGAGAGCAAGCCCCCAAATGTATTTTATTTTATTTTTTTTTTCTTTTTGGATCACACCCAGCAAAGCTCAGAGGACACTCCTGGCTCTGCACTCGTGAATCACTCCTGGCGGTGCCGGGGAGACCACACGGGATGCTGAGGATCGAACCCGGGCCGGCACAGGCCGGTTGCATGCAAGGCAAACACCCTACCCGCTGGACTATTGCTCCGGCCCACCCCCCAAATGTATTTTAAATATGTTTGTCTTATATTCCAAATTCCTATGCCTAAGAATGAAGAAAAAAATACAATATAAATGTATATATGAATGTTGTGTATAGAGAGAAGCTGGTCTCAAGCCTGGCAAGTCGAGCCCCACCCTACAGAGAAGCCGATTTCAAGTCCAGGTATGTGGGTCTCAGTGATTAAAGTCACCGGGCCTCCATGAAGATGGAGCTGGGGTCCCTTTTCCCCCACCTCTGTCCCATCCGGAGGCGGGTGGACCTGCCCATGAACTACTCCCGGGCTGTCAGCGGGTCGTGAGCCAGAAACACAGACACATGGGGCAGAGCTGCTACTGGCTCTCCCTGTTTCAGTATATCGGTAAATGCAAGAACTGAGAACCTACTTGTTACCGAGGTATCCTGCCTGCACTGCAGAACCTGGCAAACTACCTGTATCATATTCAATATAAAAAACAGTATTGTAAAAACAGTAACGATAATAGACCTCATTCCCATGACCTGAATGAACGGTTTGAAGCTCTTCATGTTCCTGGAGCGAGCAGATGCCATTGAGCTACACTAGCACGTGACAGGGATGAATGGAAACATTACTGGCACCCACTCGAGCAAATCGATGAACAACAGGAAGACAAGTGATACAAGTGAACTATCTCTACATCTACTGAGAAGAGTTGTGATGAATTATGTTCACCCACACATAATACAGTACCCAGATACTGACATACCAGCATGGGGAATATGCCCATGATAAAACTTAACTGAAACAAAGGGTGTTTGAAGAATCTTATAGTTTTTTTTTATACCTTTTGATAAGTTTTATTTCCCTCCCCACTTTCTTCCTTTTGTTGTTGTTTCAATGACGAGTTGCTAACATATTTGGTTGTGGTGCTCACTGGGGCTCAGACATCTGGTCTTGGTGAACAGACCATGCTCTGGTGTTCCTCTCGAGTCGCTCAGTTTAACTGCGGTGCTTGCAAACATGCTAACCAGGGGCACACTCTTAGTTGTGGTGCTAGCCGGGATTGCACTCTGGGTCACATGTTGGCATAATCTTTTAACTGTGGCTCTGGAAACAATTTGCACCAAAAGATGGGACACGGCAGCAAGCTGCCACGATCATACTGAGTGTTACCGGAAGCACTGGGGGGGGGGGGGTCATGGGACACGGCAGCAAGCTGCCACTATCATACTGAGTGTTACCGGAAGCACTGGGGGGGGGGGGGTCATGGGACACGGCAGCAAGCTGCCACGATCATACTGAGTGTTACCGGAAGCACTGGGGGGGTCATGGGACACGGCAGCAAGCTGCCACGATCATACTGGAGTGTTACCGAAGCACTGGGGGGGGGGGTCATGGGACACGGCAGCAAGCTGCCACTATCATACTGAGTGTTACCGGAAGCACTGGGGGGGTCATGGGACACGGCAGCAAGCTGCCACGATCATACTGAGTGTTACCGGAAGCACTGGGGGGGGTCATGGGACACGGCAGCAAGCTGCCACGATCATACTGAGTGTTACCGGAAGCACTGGGGGGGTCATGGGACACGGCAGCAAGCTGCCACGATCATACTGAGTGTTACCGGAAGCACTGGGGGGGTCATGGGACACGGCAGCAAGCTGCCACGATCATACTGAGTGTTACCGGAAGCACTGGGGGGGTCATGGGACACGGCAGCAAGCTGCCACGATCATACTGAGTGTTACCGGAAGCACTGGGGGGGGGGTCATGGGACACGGCAGCAAGCTGCCACGATCATACTGAGTGTTACCGGAAGCACTGGGGGGGGGGTCATGGGACACGGCAGCAAGCTGCCACGATCATACTGAGTGTTACCGGAAGCACTGGGGGGTCATGGGACACGGCAGCAAGCTGCCACGATCATACTGAGTGTTACCGGGAAGCACTGGGGGTCATGGGACACGGCAGCAAGCTGCCACGATCATACTGAGTGTTACCGGAAGCACTGGGGGGGGGGGGGTCATGGGACACGGCAGCAAGCTGCCACGATCATACTGAGTGTTACCGGAAGCACTGGGGGGGGTCATGGGACACGGCAGCAAGCTGCCACGATCATACTGAGTGTTACCGGAAGCACTGGGGGGGGGGGTCATGGGACACGGCAGCAAGCTGCCACGATCATACTGAGTGTTACGGAAGCACTGGGGGGTCATGGGACACGGCAGCAAGCTGCCACGATCATACTGAGTGTTACGGAAGCACTGGGGGGGTCATGGGACACGGCAGCAAGCTGCCACGATCATACTGAGTGTTACCGGAAGCACTGGGGGGGTCATGGGACACGGCAGCAAGCTGCCACGATCATACTGAGTGTTACCGGAAGCACTGGGGGGTCATGGGACACGGCAGCAAGCTGCCACGATCATACTGAGTGTTACCGGAAGCACTGGGGGTCATGGGACACGGCAGCAAGCTGCCACGATCATACTGAGTGTTACCGGAAGCACTGGGGGGGTCATGGGACACGGCAGCAAGCTGCCACGATCATACTGAGTGTTACCGGAAGCACTGGGGGGTCATGGGACACGGCAGCAAGCTGCCACGATCATACTGAGTGTTACCGGAAGCACTGGGGGGGGGTCATGGGACACGGCAGCAAGCTGCCACGATCATACTGAGTGTTACCGGAAGCACTGGGGGGGTCATGGGACACGGCAGCAAGCTGCCACGATCATACTGGAGTGTTACCGGAAGCACTGGGGGGGTCATGGGACACGGCAGCAAGCTGCCACGATCATACTGAGTGTTACCGGAAGCACTGGGGGGGGGTCATGGGACACGGCAGCAAGCTGCCACGATCATACTGAGTGTTACCGGAAGCACTGGGGGGGGGGGTCATGGGACACGGCAGCAAGCTGCCACGATCATACTGAGTGTTACCGGAAGCACTGGGGGGTCATGGGACACGGCAGCAAGCTGCCACGATCATACTGAGTGTTACCGGAAGCACTGGGGGGGTCATGGGACACGGCAGCAAGCTGCCACGATCATACTGAGTGTTACCGGAAGCACTGGGGGGTCATGGGACACGGCAGCAAGCTGCCACGATCATACTGAGTGTTACCGGAAGCACTGGGGGGGGGGGTCATGGGACACGGCAGCAAGCTGCCACGATCATACTGAGTGTTACCGGAAGCACTGGGGGGGGTCATGGGACACGGCAGCAAGCTGCCACGATCATACTGAGTGTTACCGGAAGCACTGGGGGGGGGTCATGGGACACGGCAGCAAGCTGCCACGATCATACTGAGTGTTACCGGAAGCACTGGGGGGGGTCATGGGACACGGCAGCAAGCTGCCACGATCATACTGAGTGTTACCGAAGCACTGGGGGGGGTCATGGGACACGGCAGCAAGCTGCCACGATCATACTGAGTGTTACCGGAAGCACTGGGGGGGGGTCATGGGACACGGCAGCAAGCTGCCACGATCATACTGAGTGTTACCGGAAGCACTGGGGGGGGTCATGGGACACGGCAGCAAGCTGCCACGATCATACTGAGTGTTACCGGAAGCACTGGGGGGTCATGGGACACGGCAGCAAGCTGCCACGATCATACTGAGTGTTACCGGAAGCACTGGGGGGGGTCATGGGACACGGCAGCAAGCTGCCACGATCATACTGAGTGTTACGGAAGCACTGGGGGGGGGGGTCATGGGACACGGCAGCAAGCTGCCACGATCATACTGAGTGTTACCGGAAGCACTGGGGGGGGTCATGGGACACGGCAGCAAGCTGCCACGATCATACTGAGTGTTACGGAAGCACTGGGGGGGTCATGGGACACGGCAGCAAGCTGCCACGATCATACTGAGTGTTACTGGAAGCACTGGGGGGGGGTCATGGGACACGGCAGCAAGCTGCCACGATCATACTGAGTGTTACCGGAAGCACTGGGGGGGGGTCATGGGACACGGCAGCAAGCTGCCACGATCATACTGAGTGTTACCGGAAGCACTGGGGGGTCATGGGACACGGCAGCAAGCTGCCACGATCATACTGAGTGTTACCGGAAGCACTGGGGGGGTCATGGGACACGGCAGCAAGCTGCCACGATCATACTGAGTGTTACCGGAAGCACTGGGGGGGGTCATGGGACACGGCAGCAAGCTGCCACGATCATACTGAGTGTTACCGGAAGCACTGGGGGGGGGTCATGGGACACGGCAGCAAGCTGCCACGATCATACTGAGTGTTACCGGAAGCACTGGGGGGTCATGGGACACGGCAGCAAGCTGCCACGATCATACTGAGTGTTACTGGAAGCACTGGGGGGGGTCATGGGACACGGCAGCAAGCTGCCACGATCATACTGAGTGTTACCGGAAGCACTGGGGGGGTCATGGGACACGGCAGCAAGCTGCCACGATCATACTGAGTGTTACCGGAAGCACTGGGGGGGTCATGGGACACGGCAGCAAGCTGCCACGATCATACTGAGTGTTACCGGAAGCACTGGGGGGGTCATGGGACACGGCAGCAAGCTGCCACGATCATACTGAGTGTTACCGGAAGCACTGGGGGGGTCATGGGACACGGCAGCAAGCTGCCACGATCATACTGAGTGTTACTGGAAGCACTGGGGGGGTCATGGGACACGGCAGCAAGCTGCCACGATCATACTGAGTGTTACGGAAGCACTGGGGGGGTCATGGGACACGGCAGCAAGCTGCCACGATCATACTGAGTGTTACCGGAAGCACTGGGGGGGTCATGGGACACGGCAGCAAGCTGCCACGATCATACTGAGTGTTACCGGAAGCACTGGGGGGTCATGGGACACGGCAGCAAGCTGCCACGATCATACTGAGTGTTACCGGAAGCACTGGGGGGGTCATGGGACACGGCAGCAAGCTGCCACGATCATACTGAGTGTTACCGGAAGCACTGGGGGGGGGTCATGGGACACGGCAGCAAGCTGCCACGATCATACTGAGTGTTACCGGAAGCACTGGGGGGGGGGTCATGGGACACGGCAGCAAGCTGCCACGATCATACTGAGTGTTACCGGAAGCACTGGGGGGGTCATGGGACACGGCAGCAAGCTGCCACGATCATACTGAGTGTTACCGGAAGCACTGGGGGGGGTCATGGGACACGGCAGCAAGCTGCCACGATCATACTGAGTGTTACCGGAAGCACTGGGGGGTCATGGGACACGGCAGCAAGCTGCCACGATCATACTGAGTGTTACGGAAGCACTGGGGGGGGGTCATGGGACACGGCAGCAAGCTGCCACGATCATACTGAGTGTTACCGGAAGCACTGGGGGGTCATGGGACACGGCAGCAAGCTGCCACGATCATACTGAGTGTTACCGGAAGCACTGGGGGGGTCATGGGACACGGCAGCAAGCTGCCACGATCATACTGAGTGTTACCGGAAGCACTGGGGGGGGTCATGGGACACGGCAGCAAGCTGCCACGATCATACTGAGTGTTACGGAAGCACTGGGGGGGTCATGGGACACGGCAGCAAGCTGCCACGATCATACTGAGTGTTACGGAAGCACTGGGGGGGTCATGGGACACGGCAGCAAGCTGCCACGATCATACTGAGTGTTACCGGAAGCACTGGGGGGTCATGGGACACGGCAGCAAGCTGCCACGATCATACTGAGTGTTACCGGAAGCACTGGGGGGTCATGGGACACGGCAGCAAGCTGCCACGATCATACTGAGTGTTACCGGAAGCACTGGGGGGTCATGGGACACGGCAGCAAGCTGCCACGATCATACTGAGTGTTACCGGAAGCACTGGGGGGGGTCATGGGACACGGCAGCAAGCTGCCACGATCATACTGAGTGTTACGGAAGCACTGGGGGGGTCATGGGACACGGCAGCAAGCTGCCACGATCATACTGAGTGTTACCGGAAGCACTGGGGGGGGGGGTCATGGGACACGGCAGCAAGCTGCCACGATCATACTGAGTGTTACCGGAAGCACTGGGGGGGGGTCATGGGACACGGCAGCAAGCTGCCACGATCATACTGAGTGTTACCGGAAGCACTGGGGGGGTCATGGGACACGGCAGCAAGCTGCCACGATCATACTGAGTGTTACTGGAAGCACTGGGGGGGGGGGTCATGGGACACGGCAGCAAGCTGCCACGATCATACTGAGTGTTACGGAAGCACTGGGGGGGGTCATGGGACACGGCAGCAAGCTGCCACGATCATACTGAGTGTTACCGGAAGCACTGGGGGGGGGGTCATGGGACACGGCAGCAAGCTGCCACGATCATACTGAGTGTTACCGGAAGCACTGGGGGGGTCATGGGACACGGCAGCAAGCTGCCACGATCATACTGAGTGTTACGGAAGCACTGGGGGGGGGGTCATGGGACACGGCAGCAAGCTGCCACGATCATACTGAGTGTTACGGAAGCACTGGGGGGGTCATGGGACACGGCAGCAAGCTGCCACGATCATACTGAGTGTTACCGGAAGCACTGGGGGGGGTCATGGGACACGGCAGCAAGCTGCCACGATCATACTGAGTGTTACCGGAAGCACTGGGGGGGGGTCATGGGACACGGCAGCAAGCTGCCACGATCATACTGAGTGTTACGGAAGCACTGGGGGGGGTCATGGGACACGGCAGCAAGCTGCCACGATCATACTGAGTGTTACCGGAAGCACTGGGGGGGGGGGTCATGGGACACGGCAGCAAGCTGCCACGATCATACTGAGTGTTACCGGAAGCACTGGGGGGGGGTCATGGGACACGGCAGCAAGCTGCCACGATCATACTGAGTGTTACGGAAGCACTGGGGGGGTCATGGGACACGGCAGCAAGCTGCCACGATCATACTGAGTGTTACCGGAAGCACTGGGGGGGGTCATGGGACACGGCAGCAAGCTGCCACGATCATACTGAGTGTTACCGGAAGCACTGGGGGGGGGTCATGGGACACGGCAGCAAGCTGCCACGATCATACTGAGTGTTACCGGAAGCACTGGGGGGTCATGGGACACGGCAGCAAGCTGCCACGATCATACTGAGTGTTACTGGAAGCACTGGGGGGTCATGGGACACGGCAGCAAGCTGCCACGATCATACTGAGTGTTACGGAAGCACTGGGGGGTCATGGGACACGGCAGCAAGCTGCCACGATCATACTGAGTGTTACCGGAAGCACTGGGGGGGGGGGTCATGGGACACGGCAGCAAGCTGCCACGATCATACTGAGTGTTACGGAAGCACTGGGGGGGTCATGGGACACGGCAGCAAGCTGCCACGATCATACTGAGTGTTACGGAAGCACTGGGGGGGGTCATGGGACACGGCAGCAAGCTGCCACGATCATACTGAGTGTTACGGAAGCACTGGGGGGTCATGGGACACGGCAGCAAGCTGCCACGATCATACTGAGTGTTACGGAAGCACTGGGGGGGTCATGGGACACGGCAGCAAGCTGCCACGATCATACTGAGTGTTACTGGAAGCACTGGGGGGGGGGGTCATGGGACACGGCAGCAAGCTGCCACGATCATACTGAGTGTTACCGGAAGCACTGGGGGGGGGGGTCATGGGACACGGCAGCAAGCTGCCACGATCATACTGAGTGTTACCGGAAGCACTGGGGGGGTCATGGGACACGGCAGCAAGCTGCCACGATCATACTGAGTGTTACCGGAAGCACTGGGGGGGTCATGGGACACGGCAGCAAGCTGCCACGATCATACTGAGTGTTACGGAAGCACTGGGGGGGGTCATGGGACACGGCAGCAAGCTGCCACGATCATACTGAGTGTTACGGAAGCACTGGGGGGGGTCATGGGACACGGCAGCAAGCTGCCACGATCATACTGAGTGTTACCGGAAGCACTGGGGGGGTCATGGGACACGGCAGCAAGCTGCCACGATCATACTGAGTGTTACCGGAAGCACTGGGGGGGTCATGGGACACGGCAGCAAGCTGCCACGATCATACTGAGTGTTACCGGAAGCACTGGGGGGGGGGTCATGGGACACGGCAGCAAGCTGCCACGATCATACTGAGTGTTACCGGAAGCACTGGGGGGGGGGTCATGGGACACGGCAGCAAGCTGCCACGATCATACTGAGTGTTACTGGAAGCACTGGGGGGGGTCATGGGACACGGCAGCAAGCTGCCACGATCATACTGAGTGTTACCGGAAGCACTGGGGGGGGGGTCATGGGACACGGCAGCAAGCTGCCACGATCATACTGAGTGTTACCGGAAGCACTGGGGGGGTCATGGGACACGGCAGCAAGCTGCCACGATCATACTGAGTGTTACGGAAGCACTGGGGGGGTCATGGGACACGGCAGCAAGCTGCCACGATCATACTGAGTGTTACGGAAGCACTGGGGGGGTCATGGGACACGGCAGCAAGCTGCCACGATCATACTGAGTGTTACTGGAAGCACTGGGGGGGGGTCATGGGACACGGCAGCAAGCTGCCACGATCATACTGAGTGTTACGGAAGCACTGGGGGGGGTCATGGGACACGGCAGCAAGCTGCCACGATCATACTGAGTGTTACCGGAAGCACTGGGGGGGGGGTCATGGGACACGGCAGCAAGCTGCCACGATCATACTGAGTGTTACCGGAAGCACTGGGGGGGGTCATGGGACACGGCAGCAAGCTGCCACGATCATACTGAGTGTTACGGAAGCACTGGGGGGGGTCATGGGACACGGCAGCAAGCTGCCACGATCATACTGAGTGTTACCGGAAGCACTGGGGGGGGGTCATGGGACACGGCAGCAAGCTGCCACGATCATACTGAGTGTTACCGGAAGCACTGGGGGGGTCATGGGACACGGCAGCAAGCTGCCACGATCATACTGAGTGTTACGGAAGCACTGGGGGGGGGTCATGGGACACGGCAGCAAGCTGCCACGATCATACTGAGTGTTACCGGAAGCACTGGGGGGGGTCATGGGACACGGCAGCAAGCTGCCACGATCATACTGAGTGTTACCGGAAGCACTGGGGGGGGGTCATGGGACACGGCAGCAAGCTGCCACGATCATACTGAGTGTTACCGGAAGCACTGGGGGGGGGTCATGGGACACGGCAGCAAGCTGCCACGATCATACTGAGTGTTACCGGAAGCACTGGGGGGTCATGGGACACGGCAGCAAGCTGCCACGATCATACTGAGTGTTACCGGAAGCACTGGGGGGGGGTCATGGGACACGGCAGCAAGCTGCCCACGATCATACTGAGTGTTACCGGAAGCACTGGGGGGTCATGGGACACGGCAGCAAGCTGCCACGATCATACTGAGTGTTACCGGAAGCACTGGGGGGTCATGGGACACGGCAGCAAGCTGCCACGATCATACTGAGTGTTACTGGAAGCACTGGGGGGGTCATGGGACACGGCAGCAAGCTGCCACGATCATACTGAGTGTTACCGGAAGCACTGGGGGGGTCATGGGACACGGCAGCAAGCTGCCACGATCATACTGAGTGTTACCGGAAGCACTGGGGGGTCATGGGACACGGCAGCAAGCTGCCACGATCATACTGAGTGTTACCGGAAGCACTGGGGGGGGGGGTCATGGGACACGGCAGCAAGCTGCCACGATCATACTGAGTGTTACCGGAAGCACTGGGGGGGGGGTCATGGGACACGGCAGCAAGCTGCCACGATCATACTGAGTGTTACCGGAAGCACTGGGGGGGGGGTCATGGGACACGGCAGCAAGCTGCCACGATCATACTGAGTGTTACCGGAAGCACTGGGGGTCATGGGACACGGCAGCAAGCTGCCACGATCATACTGAGTGTTACCGGAAGCACTGGGGGGGGGTCATGGGACACGGCAGCAAGCTGCCACGATCATACTGAGTGTTACCGGAAGCACTGGGGGGGGGGGTCATGGGACACGGCAGCAAGCTGCCACGATCATACTGAGTGTTACTGGAAGCACTGGGGGGGGTCATGGGACACGGCAGCAAGCTGCCACGATCATACTGAGTGTTACCGGAAGCACTGGGGGGGTCATGGGACACGGCAGCAAGCTGCCACGATCATACTGAGTGTTACCGGAAGCACTGGGGGGGGGGTCATGGGACACGGCAGCAAGCTGCCACGATCATACTGAGTGTTACTGGAAGCACTGGGGGGGTCATGGGACACGGCAGCAAGCTGCCACGATCATACTGAGTGTTACGGAAGCACTGGGGGGGGTCATGGGACACGGCAGCAAGCTGCCACGATCATACTGAGTGTTACCGGAAGCACTGGGGGGGTCATGGGACACGGCAGCAAGCTGCCACGATCATACTGAGTGTTACCGGAAGCACTGGGGGGGTCATGGGACACGGCAGCAAGCTGCCACGATCATACTGAGTGTTACTGGAAGCACTGGGGGGGGGGTCATGGGACACGGCAGCAAGCTGCCACGATCATACTGAGTGTTACCGGAAGCACTGGGGGGGGGGTCATGGGACACGGCAGCAAGCTGCCACGATCATACTGAGTGTTACCGGAAGCACTGGGGGGTCATGGGACACGGCAGCAAGCTGCCACGATCATACTGAGTGTTACCGGAAGCACTGGGGGGGTCATGGGACACGGCAGCAAGCTGCCACGATCATACTGAGTGTTACCGGAAGCACTGGGGGGGGGTCATGGGACACGGCAGCAAGCTGCCACGATCATACTGAGTGTTACCGGAAGCACTGGGGGGGGGTCATGGGACACGGCAGCAAGCTGCCACGATCATACTGAGTGTTACGGAAGCACTGGGGGGGGGGTCATGGGACACGGCAGCAAGCTGCCACGATCATACTGAGTGTTACGGAAGCACTGGGGGGGTCATGGGACACGGCAGCAAGCTGCCACGATCATACTGAGTGTTACCGGAAGCACTGGGGGGGTCATGGGACACGGCAGCAAGCTGCCACGATCATACTGAGTGTTACCGGAAGCACTGGGGGGGGTCATGGGACACGGCAGCAAGCTGCCACGATCATACTGAGTGTTACTGGAAGCACTGGGGGGGTCATGGGACACGGCAGCAAGCTGCCACGATCATACTGAGTGTTACTGGAAGCACTGGGGGGGTCATGGGACACGGCAGCAAGCTGCCACGATCATACTGAGTGTTACCGGAAGCACTGGGGGGGGTCATGGGACACGGCAGCAAGCTGCCACGATCATACTGAGTGTTACCGGAAGCACTGGGGGGGGTCATGGGACACGGCAGCAAGCTGCCACGATCATACTGAGTGTTACCGGAAGCACTGGGGGGGTCATGGGACACGGCAGCAAGCTGCCACGATCATACTGAGTGTTACGGAAGCACTGGGGGGGTCATGGGACACGGCAGCAAGCTGCCACGATCATACTGAGTGTTACCGGAAGCACTGGGGGGGGGTCATGGGACACGGCAGCAAGCTGCCACGATCATACTGAGTGTTACCGGAAGCACTGGGGGGGGTCATGGGACACGGCAGCAAGCTGCCACGATCATACTGAGTGTTACCGGAAGCACTGGGGGGTCATGGGACACGGCAGCAAGCTGCCACGATCATACTGAGTGTTACGGAAGCACTGGGGGGGGGTCATGGGACACGGCAGCAAGCTGCCACGATCATACTGAGTGTTACCGGAAGCACTGGGGGGTCATGGGACACGGCAGCAAGCTGCCACGATCATACTGAGTGTTACGGAAGCACTGGGGGGTCATGGGACACGGCAGCAAGCTGCCACGATCATACTGAGTGTTACCGGAAGCACTGGGGGGGTCATGGGACACGGCAGCAAGCTGCCACGATCATACTGAGTGTTACCGGAAGCACTGGGGGGTCATGGGACACGGCAGCAAGCTGCCACGATCATACTGAGTGTTACCGGAAGCACTGGGGGGGGTCATGGGACACGGCAGCAAGCTGCCACGATCATACTGAGTGTTACGGAAGCACTGGGGGGGTCATGGGACACGGCAGCAAGCTGCCACGATCATACTGAGTGTTACCGGAAGCACTGGGGGGGTCATGGGACACGGCAGCAAGCTGCCACGATCATACTGAGTGTTACCGGAAGCACTGGGGGGGGTCATGGGACACGGCAGCAAGCTGCCACGATCATACTGAGTGTTACCGGAAGCACTGGGGGGGGTCATGGGACACGGCAGCAAGCTGCCACGATCATACTGAGTGTTACCGGAAGCACTGGGGGGTCATGGGACACGGCAGCAAGCTGCCACGATCATACTGAGTGTTACCGGAAGCACTGGGGGGGGTCATGGGACACGGCAGCAAGCTGCCACGATCATACTGAGTGTTACCGGAAGCACTGGGGGGTCATGGGACACGGCAGCAAGCTGCCACGATCATACTGAGTGTTACCGGAAGCACTGGGGGGTCATGGGACACGGCAGCAAGCTGCCACGATCATACTGAGTGTTACGGAAGCACTGGGGGGGGGTCATGGGACACGGCAGCAAGCTGCCACGATCATACTGAGTGTTACCGGAAGCACTGGGGGGTCATGGGACACGGCAGCAAGCTGCCACGATCATACTGAGTGTTACCGGAAGCACTGGGGGGGGTCATGGGACACGGCAGCAAGCTGCCACGATCATACTGAGTGTTACCGGAAGCACTGGGGGGGTCATGGGACACGGCAGCAAGCTGCCACGATCATACTGAGTGTTACCGGAAGCACTGGGGGGGTCATGGGACACGGCAGCAAGCTGCCACGATCATACTGAGTGTTACGGAAGCACTGGGGGGGGTCATGGGACACGGCAGCAAGCTGCCACGATCATACTGAGTGTTACCGGAAGCACTGGGGGGGGGTCATGGGACACGGCAGCAAGCTGCCACGATCATACTGAGTGTTACTGGAAGCACTGGGGGGGTCATGGGACACGGCAGCAAGCTGCCACGATCATACTGAGTGTTACCGGAAGCACTGGGGGGTCATGGGACACGGCAGCAAGCTGCCACGATCATACTGAGTGTTACCGGAAGCACTGGGGGGGTCATGGGACACGGCAGCAAGCTGCCACGATCATACTGAGTGTTACCGGAAGCACTGGGGGGGTCATGGGACACGGCAGCAAGCTGCCACGATCATACTGAGTGTTACCGGAAGCACTGGGGGGGTCATGGGACACGGCAGCAAGCTGCCACGATCATACTGAGTGTTACCGGAAGCACTGGGGGGGGGGTCATGGGACACGGCAGCAAGCTGCCACGATCATACTGGAGTGTTACCGGAAGCACTGGGGGGGTCATGGGACACGGCAGCAAGCTGCCACGATCATACTGAGTGTTACGGAAGCACTGGGGGGGTCATGGGACACGGCAGCAAGCTGCCACGATCATACTGAGTGTTACCGGAAGCACTGGGGGGGTCATGGGACACGGCAGCAAGCTGCCACGATCATACTGAGTGTTACCGGAAGCACTGGGGGGGGTCATGGGACACGGCAGCAAGCTGCCACGATCATACTGAGTGTTACCGGAAGCACTGGGGGGTCATGGGACACGGCAGCAAGCTGCCACGATCATACTGAGTGTTACCGGAAGCACTGGGGGGGTCATGGGACACGGCAGCAAGCTGCCACGATCATACTGAGTGTTACCGGAAGCACTGGGGGGGGTCATGGGACACGGCAGCAAGCTGCCACGATCATACTGAGTGTTACCGGAAGCACTGGGGGGGTCATGGGACACGGCAGCAAGCTGCCACGATCATACTGAGTGTTACCGGAAGCACTGGGGGGGTCATGGGACACGGCAGCAAGCTGCCACGATCATACTGAGTGTTACCGGAAGCACTGGGGGGGGTCATGGGACACGGCAGCAAGCTGCCACGATCATACTGAGTGTTACCGGAAGCACTGGGGGGTCATGGGACACGGCAGCAAGCTGCCACGATCATACTGAGTGTTACCGGAAGCACTGGGGGGGTCATGGGACACGGCAGCAAGCTGCCACGATCATACTGAGTGTTACGGAAGCACTGGGGGGGGTCATGGGACACGGCAGCAAGCTGCCACGATCATACTGAGTGTTACCGGAAGCACTGGGGGGGTCATGGGACACGGCAGCAAGCTGCCACGATCATACTGAGTGTTACCGGAAGCACTGGGGGGGTCATGGGACACGGCAGCAAGCTGCCACGATCATACTGAGTGTTACCGGAAGCACTGGGGGGGGGTCATGGGACACGGCAGCAAGCTGCCACGATCATACTGAGTGTTACCGGAAGCACTGGGGGGGTCATGGGACACGGCAGCAAGCTGCCACGATCATACTGAGTGTTACCGGAAGCACTGGGGGGGTCATGGGACACGGCAGCAAGCTGCCACGATCATACTGAGTGTTACCGGAAGCACTGGGGGGTCATGGGACACGGCAGCAAGCTGCCACGATCATACTGAGTGTTACCGGAAGCACTGGGGGGTCATGGGACACGGCAGCAAGCTGCCACGATCATACTGAGTGTTACCGGAAGCACTGGGGGGTCATGGGACACGGCAGCAAGCTGCCACGATCATACTGAGTGTTACCGGAAGCACTGGGGGGGGGTCATGGGACACGGCAGCAAGCTGCCACGATCATACTGAGTGTTACCGGAAGCACTGGGGGGTCATGGGACACGGCAGCAAGCTGCCACGATCATACTGAGTGTTACGGAAGCACTGGGGGGTCATGGGACACGGCAGCAAGCTGCCACGATCATACTGAGTGTTACCGGAAGCACTGGGGGGGGTCATGGGACACGGCAGCAAGCTGCCACGATCATACTGAGTGTTACCGGAAGCACTGGGGGGGTCATGGGACACGGCAGCAAGCTGCCACGATCATACTGAGTGTTACCGGAAGCACTGGGGGGGTCATGGGACACGGCAGCAAGCTGCCACGATCATACTGAGTGTTACCGGAAGCACTGGGGGGTCATGGGACACGGCAGCAAGCTGCCACGATCATACTGAGTGTTACCGGAAGCACTGGGGGGGTCATGGGACACGGCAGCAAGCTGCCACGATCATACTGAGTGTTACCGGAAGCACTGGGGGGTCATGGGACACGGCAGCAAGCTGCCACGATCATACTGAGTGTTACCGGAAGCACTGGGGGGGTCATGGGACACGGCAGCAAGCTGCCACGATCATACTGAGTGTTACCGGAAGCACTGGGGGGTCATGGGACACGGCAGCAAGCTGCCACGATCATACTGAGTGTTACCGGAAGCACTGGGGGGGTCATGGGACACGGCAGCAAGCTGCCACGATCATACTGAGTGTTACCGGAAGCACTGGGGGGGTCATGGGACACGGCAGCAAGCTGCCACGATCATACTGAGTGTTACCGGAAGCACTGGGGGGTCATGGGACACGGCAGCAAGCTGCCACGATCATACTGAGTGTTACCGGAAGCACTGGGGGGGGTCATGGGACACGGCAGCAAGCTGCCACGATCATACTGAGTGTTACCGGAAGCACTGGGGGGGGTCATGGGACACGGCAGCAAGCTGCCACGATCATACTGAGTGTTACCGGAAGCACTGGGGGGGTCATGGGACACGGCAGCAAGCTGCCACGATCATACTGAGTGTTACCGGAAGCACTGGGGGGGTCATGGGACACGGCAGCAAGCTGCCACGATCATACTGAGTGTTACCGGAAGCACTGGGGGGGTCATGGGACACGGCAGCAAGCTGCCACGATCATACTGAGTGTTACCGGAAGCACTGGGGGGTCATGGGACACGGCAGCAAGCTGCCACGATCATACTGAGTGTTACCGGAAGCACTGGGGGGGTCATGGGACACGGCAGCAAGCTGCCACGATCATACTGAGTGTTACCGGAAGCACTGGGGGGGTCATGGGACACGGCAGCAAGCTGCCACGATCATACTGAGTGTTACCGGAAGCACTGGGGGGGGTCATGGGACACGGCAGCAAGCTGCCACGATCATACTGAGTGTTACGGAAGCACTGGGGGGGTCATGGGACACGGCAGCAAGCTGCCACGATCATACTGAGTGTTACGGAAGCACTGGGGGGTCATGGGACACGGCAGCAAGCTGCCACGATCATACTGAGTGTTACCGGAAGCACTGGGGGGGGTCATGGGACACGGCAGCAAGCTGCCACGATCATACTGAGTGTTACCGGAAGCACTGGGGGGGTCATGGGACACGGCAGCAAGCTGCCACGATCATACTGAGTGTTACCGGAAGCACTGGGGGGTCATGGGACACGGCAGCAAGCTGCCACGATCATACTGGAGTGTTACCGGAAGCACTGGGGGGTCATGGGACACGGCAGCAAGCTGCCACGATCATACTGAGTGTTACCGGAAGCACTGGGGGGGTCATGGGACACGGCAGCAAGCTGCCACGATCATACTGAGTGTTACTGGAAGCACTGGGGGGTCATGGGACACGGCAGCAAGCTGCCACGATCATACTGGAGTGTTACCGGAAGCACTGGGGGGGTCATGGGACACGGCAGCAAGCTGCCACGATCATACTGAGTGTTACCGGAAGCACTGGGGGGGTCATGGGACACGGCAGCAAGCTGCCACGATCATACTGAGTGTTACCGGAAGCACTGGGGGGGGTCATGGGACACGGCAGCAAGCTGCCACGATCATACTGAGTGTTACCGGAAGCACTGGGGGTCATGGGACACGGCAGCAAGCTGCCACGATCATACTGAGTGTTACCGGAAGCACTGGGGGGTCATGGGACACGGCAGCAAGCTGCCACGATCATACTGAGTGTTACCGGAAGCACTGGGGGGGTCATGGGACACGGCAGCAAGCTGCCACGATCATACTGAGTGTTACCGGAAGCACTGGGGGGGTCATGGGACACGGCAGCAAGCTGCCACGATCATACTGAGTGTTACCGGAAGCACTGGGGGGGGGTCATGGGACACGGCAGCAAGCTGCCACGATCATACTGAGTGTTACCGGAAGCACTGGGGGGGGGTCATGGGACACGGCAGCAAGCTGCCACGATCATACTGAGTGTTACCGGAAGCACTGGGGGGTCATGGGACACGGCAGCAAGCTGCCACGATCATACTGAGTGTTACCGGAAGCACTGGGGGGGTCATGGGACACGGCAGCAAGCTGCCACGATCATACTGAGTGTTACCGGAAGCACTGGGGGGTCATGGGACACGGCAGCAAGCTGCCACGATCATACTGAGTGTTACCGGAAGCACTGGGGGGGTCATGGGACACGGCAGCAAGCTGCCACGATCATACTGAGTGTTACCGGAAGCACTGGGGGGGGTCATGGGACACGGCAGCAAGCTGCCACGATCATACTGAGTGTTACCGGAAGCACTGGGGGGTCATGGGACACGGCAGCAAGCTGCCACGATCATACTGAGTGTTACCGGAAGCACTGGGGGGGGTCATGGGACACGGCAGCAAGCTGCCACGATCATACTGAGTGTTACCGGAAGCACTGGGGGGGTCATGGGACACGGCAGCAAGCTGCCACGATCATACTGAGTGTTACCGGAAGCACTGGGGGGGTCATGGGACACGGCAGCAAGCTGCCACGATCATACTGAGTGTTACCGGAAGCACTGGGGGGGTCATGGGACACGGCAGCAAGCTGCCACGATCATACTGAGTGTTACCGGAAGCACTGGGGGGTCATGGGACACGGCAGCAAGCTGCCACGATCATACTGAGTGTTACCGGAAGCACTGGGGGGGGGGGTCATGGGACACGGCAGCAAGCTGCCACGATCATACTGAGTGTTACCGGAAGCACTGGGGGGTCATGGGACACGGCAGCAAGCTGCCACGATCATACTGAGTGTTACCGGAAGCACTGGGGGGGTCATGGGACACGGCAGCAAGCTGCCACGATCATACTGAGTGTTACCGGAAGCACTGGGGGGGTCATGGGACACGGCAGCAAGCTGCCACGATCATACTGAGTGTTACCGGAAGCACTGGGGGGGGGTCATGGGACACGGCAGCAAGCTGCCACGATCATACTGAGTGTTACCGGAAGCACTGGGGGGGGTCATGGGACACGGCAGCAAGCTGCCACGATCATACTGAGTGTTACCGGAAGCACTGGGGGGGGGGTCATGGGACACGGCAGCAAGCTGCCACGATCATACTGAGTGTTACCGGAAGCACTGGGGGGTCATGGGACACGGCAGCAAGCTGCCACGATCATACTGAGTGTTACCGGAAGCACTGGGGGGGTCATGGGACACGGCAGCAAGCTGCCACGATCATACTGAGTGTTACCGGAAGCACTGGGGGGGTCATGGGACACGGCAGCAAGCTGCCACGATCATACTGAGTGTTACCGGAAGCACTGGGGGGTCATGGGACACGGCAGCAAGCTGCCACGATCATACTGAGTGTTACCGGAAGCACTGGGGGGGGGTCATGGGACACGGCAGCAAGCTGCCACGATCATACTGAGTGTTACCGGAAGCACTGGGGGGTCATGGGACACGGCAGCAAGCTGCCACGATCATACTGAGTGTTACCGGAAGCACTGGGGGGTCATGGGACACGGCAGCAAGCTGCCACGATCATACTGAGTGTTACCGGAAGCACTGGGGGGGGTCATGGGACACGGCAGCAAGCTGCCACGATCATACTGAGTGTTACCGGAAGCACTGGGGGGGGGTCATGGGACACGGCAGCAAGCTGCCACGATCATACTGGAGTGTTACCGGAAGCACTGGGGGGGTCATGGGACACGGCAGCAAGCTGCCACGATCATACTGAGTGTTACCGGAAGCACTGGGGGGGGGTCATGGGACACGGCAGCAAGCTGCCACGATCATACTGAGTGTTACCGGAAGCACTGGGGGGGGGTCATGGGACACGGCAGCAAGCTGCCACGATCATACTGAGTGTTACCGGAAGCACTGGGGGGGGTCATGGGACACGGCAGCAAGCTGCCACGATCATACTGAGTGTTACCGGAAGCACTGGGGGGGTCATGGGACACGGCAGCAAGCTGCCACGATCATACTGAGTGTTACCGGAAGCACTGGGGGGTCATGGGACACGGCAGCAAGCTGCCACGATCATACTGAGTGTTACCGGAAGCACTGGGGGGTCATGGGACACGGCAGCAAGCTGCCACGATCATACTGGAGTGTTACCGGAAGCACTGGGGGGTCATGGGACACGGCAGCAAGCTGCCACGATCATACTGAGTGTTACCGGAAGCACTGGGGGGGGGGTCATGGGACACGGCAGCAAGCTGCCACGATCATACTGAGTGTTACCGGAAGCACTGGGGGGTCATGGGACACGGCAGCAAGCTGCCACGATCATACTGAGTGTTACCGGAAGCACTGGGGGGGGGGGGTCATGGGACACGGCAGCAAGCTGCCACGATCATACTGAGTGTTACCGGAAGCACTGGGGGGGGTCATGGGACACGGCAGCAAGCTGCCACGATCATACTGAGTGTTACCGGAAGCACTGGGGGGGTCATGGGACACGGCAGCAAGCTGCCACGATCATACTGAGTGTTACCGGAAGCACTGGGGGGTCATGGGACACGGCAGCAAGCTGCCACGATCATACTGAGTGTTACGGAAGCACTGGGGGGGTCATGGGACACGGCAGCAAGCTGCCACGATCATACTGAGTGTTACCGGAAGCACTGGGGGTCATGGGACACGGCAGCAAGCTGCCACGATCATACTGAGTGTTACCGGAAGCACTGGGGGGGGTCATGGGACACGGCAGCAAGCTGCCACGATCATACTGAGTGTTACCGGAAGCACTGGGGGGGTCATGGGACACGGCAGCAAGCTGCCACGATCATACTGAGTGTTACCGGAAGCACTGGGGGGTCATGGGACACGGCAGCAAGCTGCCACGATCATACTGAGTGTTACCGGAAGCACTGGGGGGGGGGGGGGGGGGTCATGGGACACGGCAGCAAGCTGCCACGATCATACTGAGTGTTACCGGAAGCACTGGGGGGGTCATGGGACACGGCAGCAAGCTGCCACGATCATACTGAGTGTTACCGGAAGCACTGGGGGGGTCATGGGACACGGCAGCAAGCTGCCACGATCATACTGAGTGTTACCGGAAGCACTGGGGGGGTCATGGGACACGGCAGCAAGCTGCCACGATCATACTGGAGTGTTACCGGAAGCACTGGGGGGGTCATGGGACACGGCAGCAAGCTGCCACGATCATACTGAGTGTTACCGGAAGCACTGGGGGGGTCATGGGACACGGCAGCAAGCTGCCACGATCATACTGAGTGTTACCGGAAGCACTGGGGGGGGGGTCATGGGACACGGCAGCAAGCTGCCACGATCATACTGAGTGTTACCGGAAGCACTGGGGGGGGGGTCATGGGACACGGCAGCAAGCTGCCACGATCATACTGAGTGTTACCGGAAGCACTGGGGGGTCATGGGACACGGCAGCAAGCTGCCACGATCATACTGGAGTGTTACCGGAAGCACTGGGGGGGGTCATGGGACACGGCAGCAAGCTGCCACGATCATACTGAGTGTTACCGGAAGCACTGGGGGGGGTCATGGGACACGGCAGCAAGCTGCCACGATCATACTGAGTGTTACCGGAAGCACTGGGGGGGGGTCATGGGACACGGCAGCAAGCTGCCACGATCATACTGAGTGTTACCGGAAGCACTGGGGGGGGTCATGGGACACGGCAGCAAGCTGCCACGATCATACTGAGTGTTACCGGAAGCACTGGGGGGGTCATGGGACACGGCAGCAAGCTGCCACGATCATACTGAGTGTTACCGGAAGCACTGGGGGGTCATGGGACACGGCAGCAAGCTGCCACGATCATACTGAGTGTTACCGGAAGCACTGGGGGGGTCATGGGACACGGCAGCAAGCTGCCACGATCATACTGAGTGTTACCGGAAGCACTGGGGGGGGGTCATGGGACACGGCAGCAAGCTGCCACGATCATACTGAGTGTTACCGGAAGCACTGGGGGGGGGTCATGGGACACGGCAGCAAGCTGCCACGATCATACTGAGTGTTACCGGAAGCACTGGGGGGGTCATGGGACACGGCAGCAAGCTGCCACGATCATACTGAGTGTTACCGGAAGCACTGGGGGGGGGTCATGGGACACGGCAGCAAGCTGCCACGATCATACTGAGTGTTACCGGAAGCACTGGGGGGGGTCATGGGACACGGCAGCAAGCTGCCACGATCATACTGAGTGTTACCGGAAGCACTGGGGGGGGTCATGGGACACGGCAGCAAGCTGCCACGATCATACTGAGTGTTACCGGAAGCACTGGGGGGGTCATGGGACACGGCAGCAAGCTGCCACGATCATACTGAGTGTTACCGGAAGCACTGGGGGGGGTCATGGGACACGGCAGCAAGCTGCCACGATCATACTGAGTGTTACCGGAAGCACTGGGGGGTCATGGGACACGGCAGCAAGCTGCCACGATCATACTGAGTGTTACCGGAAGCACTGGGGGGTCATGGGACACGGCAGCAAGCTGCCACGATCATACTGGAGTGTTACCGGAAGCACTGGGGGGTCATGGGACACGGCAGCAAGCTGCCACGATCATACTGAGTGTTACCGGAAGCACTGGGGGGTCATGGGACACGGCAGCAAGCTGCCACGATCATACTGAGTGTTACCGGAAGCACTGGGGGGGTCATGGGACACGGCAGCAAGCTGCCACGATCATACTGAGTGTTACCGGAAGCACTGGGGGGTCATGGGACACGGCAGCAAGCTGCCACGATCATACTGAGTGTTACCGGAAGCACTGGGGGGGGTCATGGGACACGGCAGCAAGCTGCCACGATCATACTGAGTGTTACCGGAAGCACTGGGGGGTCATGGGACACGGCAGCAAGCTGCCACGATCATACTGAGTGTTACCGGAAGCACTGGGGGGGGGTCATGGGACACGGCAGCAAGCTGCCACGATCATACTGAGTGTTACCGGAAGCACTGGGGGGGGGGTCATGGGACACGGCAGCAAGCTGCCACGATCATACTGAGTGTTACCGGAAGCACTGGGGGGTCATGGGACACGGCAGCAAGCTGCCACGATCATACTGAGTGTTACCGGAAGCACTGGGGGGGTCATGGGACACGGCAGCAAGCTGCCACGATCATACTGAGTGTTACCGGAAGCACTGGGGGGGTCATGGGACACGGCAGCAAGCTGCCACGATCATACTGAGTGTTACCGGAAGCACTGGGGGGTCATGGGACACGGCAGCAAGCTGCCACGATCATACTGAGTGTTACCGGAAGCACTGGGGGTCATGGGACACGGCAGCAAGCTGCCACGATCATACTGAGTGTTACCGGAAGCACTGGGGGGGGGTCATGGGACACGGCAGCAAGCTGCCACGATCATACTGAGTGTTACCGGAAGCACTGGGGGGGTCATGGGACACGGCAGCAAGCTGCCACGATCATACTGAGTGTTACCGGAAGCACTGGGGGGTCATGGGACACGGCAGCAAGCTGCCACGATCATACTGAGTGTTACCGGAAGCACTGGGGGGTCATGGGACACGGCAGCAAGCTGCCACGATCATACTGAGTGTTACCGGAAGCACTGGGGGGGTCATGGGACACGGCAGCAAGCTGCCACGATCATACTGAGTGTTACCGGAAGCACTGGGGGGGGGGTCATGGGACACGGCAGCAAGCTGCCACGATCATACTGAGTGTTACCGGAAGCACTGGGGGGGGTCATGGGACACGGCAGCAAGCTGCCACGATCATACTGAGTGTTACCGGAAGCACTGGGGGGGTCATGGGACACGGCAGCAAGCTGCCACGATCATACTGAGTGTTACCGGAAGCACTGGGGGGGGGGTCATGGGACACGGCAGCAAGCTGCCACGATCATACTGGAGTGTTACCGGAAGCACTGGGGGGGTCATGGGACACGGCAGCAAGCTGCCACGATCATACTGAGTGTTACCGGAAGCACTGGGGGGGTCATGGGACACGGCAGCAAGCTGCCACGATCATACTGAGTGTTACCGGAAGCACTGGGGGTCATGGGACACCGGCAGCAAGCTGCCACGATCATACTGAGTGTTACCGGAAGCACTGGGGGGGTCATGGGACACGGCAGCAAGCTGCCACGATCATACTGAGTGTTACCGGAAGCACTGGGGGGTCATGGGACACGGCAGCAAGCTGCCACGATCATACTGAGTGTTACCGGAAGCACTGGGGGGTCATGGGACACGGCAGCAAGCTGCCACGATCATACTGAGTGTTACCGGAAGCACTGGGGGTCATGGGACACGGCAGCAAGCTGCCACGATCATACTGAGTGTTACCGGAAGCACTGGGGGGGTCATGGGACACGGCAGCAAGCTGCCACGATCATACTGAGTGTTACCGGAAGCACTGGGGGGGTCATGGGACACGGCAGCAAGCTGCCACGATCATACTGAGTGTTACCGGAAGCACTGGGGGGGGGGGTCATGGGACACGGCAGCAAGCTGCCACGATCATACTGAGTGTTACCGGAAGCACTGGGGGTCATGGGACACGGCAGCAAGCTGCCACGATCATACTGAGTGTTACCGGAAGCACTGGGGGGTCATGGGACACGGCAGCAAGCTGCCACGATCATACTGAGTGTTACCGGAAGCACTGGGGGGGTCATGGGACACGGCAGCAAGCTGCCACGATCATACTGAGTGTTACCGGAAGCACTGGGGGGTCATGGGACACGGCAGCAAGCTGCCACGATCATACTGAGTGTTACCGGAAGCACTGGGGGGGTCATGGGACACGGCAGCAAGCTGCCACGATCATACTGAGTGTTACCGGAAGCACTGGGGGGGGTCATGGGACACGGCAGCAAGCTGCCACGATCATACTGGAGTGTTACCGGAAGCACTGGGGGGGTCATGGGACAACGGCAGCAAGCTGCCACGATCATACTGAGTGTTACCGGAAGCACTGGGGGGGGGTCATGGGACACGGCAGCAAGCTGCCACGATCATACTGGAGTGTTACCGGAAGCACTGGGGGGGGTCATGGGACACGGCAGCAAGCTGCCACGATCATACTGAGTGTTACCGGAAGCACTGGGGGGGGGGTCATGGGACACGGCAGCAAGCTGCCACGATCATACTGAGTGTTACCGGAAGCACTGGGGGGGTCATGGGACACGGCAGCAAGCTGCCACGATCATACTGAGTGTTACCGGAAGCACTGGGGGGGGTCATGGGACACGGCAGCAAGCTGCCACGATCATACTGGAGTGTTACCGGAAGCACTGGGGGGGGGTCATGGGACACGGCAGCAAGCTGCCACGATCATACTGAGTGTTACCGGAAGCACTGGGGGGGGGTCATGGGACACGGCAGCAAGCTGCCACGATCATACTGAGTGTTACCGGAAGCACTGGGGGGTCATGGGACACGGCAGCAAGCTGCCACGATCATACTGAGTGTTACCGGAAGCACTGGGGGGTCATGGGACACGGCAGCAAGCTGCCACGATCATACTGAGTGTTACCGGAAGCACTGGGGGTCATGGGACACGGCAGCAAGCTGCCACGATCATACTGAGTGTTACCGGAAGCACTGGGGGGGGTCATGGGACACGGCAGCAAGCTGCCACGATCATACTGAGTGTTACCGGAAGCACTGGGGGGTCATGGGACACGGCAGCAAGCTGCCACGATCATACTGGAGTGTTACCGGAAGCACTGGGGGGGGTCATGGGACACGGCAGCAAGCTGCCACGATCATACTGAGTGTTACCGGAAGCACTGGGGGGGTCATGGGACACGGCAGCAAGCTGCCACGATCATACTGAGTGTTACCGGAAGCACTGGGGGTCATGGGACACGGCAGCAAGCTGCCACGATCATACTGAGTGTTACCGGAAGCACTGGGGGGTCATGGGACACGGCAGCAAGCTGCCACGATCATACTGAGTGTTACCGGAAGCACTGGGGGGTCATGGGACACGGCAGCAAGCTGCCACGATCATACTGAGTGTTACCGGAAGCACTGGGGGGGGGGTCATGGGACACGGCAGCAAGCTGCCACGATCATACTGAGTGTTACCGGAAGCACTGGGGGGGGTCATGGGACACGGCAGCAAGCTGCCACGATCATACTGAGTGTTACCGGAAGCACTGGGGGGGGGTCATGGGACACGGCAGCAAGCTGCCACGATCATACTGAGTGTTACCGGAAGCACTGGGGGGTCATGGGACACGGCAGCAAGCTGCCACGATCATACTGAGTGTTACCGAAGCACTGGGGGGGGTCATGGGACACGGCAGCAAGCTGCCACGATCATACTGAGTGTTACCGGAAGCACTGGGGGGGTCATGGGACACGGCAGCAAGCTGCCACGATCATACTGAGTGTTACCGGAAGCACTGGGGGGTCATGGGACAACGGCAGCAAGCTGCCACGATCATACTGAGTGTTACCGGAAGCACTGGGGGGTCATGGGACACGGCAGCAAGCTGCCACGATCATACTGAGTGTTACCGGAAGCACTGGGGGGTCATGGGACACGGCAGCAAGCTGCCACGATCATACTGAGTGTTACCGGAAGCACTGGGGGGTCATGGGACACGGCAGCAAGCTGCCACGATCATACTGAGTGTTACCGGAAGCACTGGGGGGTCATGGGACACGGCAGCAAGCTGCCACGATCATACTGAGTGTTACCGGAAGCACTGGGGGGTCATGGGACACGGCAGCAAGCTGCCACGATCATACTGAGTGTTACCGGAAGCACTGGGGGGGTCATGGGACACGGCAGCAAGCTGCCACGATCATACTGAGTGTTACCGGAAGCACTGGGGGGGGGTCATGGGACACGGCAGCAAGCTGCCACGATCATACTGAGTGTTACCGGAAGCACTGGGGGGGGTCATGGGACACGGCAGCAAGCTGCCACGATCATACTGAGTGTTACCGGAAGCACTGGGGGGGTCATGGGACACGGCAGCAAGCTGCCACGATCATACTGAGTGTTACCGAAGCACTGGGGGGGGGGTCATGGGACACGGCAGCAAGCTGCCACGATCATACTGGAGTGTTACCGGAAGCACTGGGGGGGTCATGGGACACGGCAGCAAGCTGCCACGATCATACTGAGTGTTACCGGAAGCACTGGGGGGGGTCATGGGACACGGCAGCAAGCTGCCACGATCATACTGAGTGTTACCGGAAGCACTGGGGGGGGTCATGGGACACGGCAGCAAGCTGCCACGATCATACTGAGTGTTACCGGAAGCACTGGGGGGGGGGTCATGGGACACGGCAGCAAGCTGCCACGATCATACTGGAGTGTTACCGGAAGCACTGGGGGGTCATGGGACACGGCAGCAAGCTGCCACGATCATACTGAGTGTTACCGGAAGCACTGGGGGGTCATGGGACACGGCAGCAAGCTGCCACGATCATACTGAGTGTTACCGGAAGCACTGGGGGGGTCATGGGACACCGCAGCAAGCTGCCACGATCATACTGAGTGTTACCGGAAGCACTGGGGGGTCATGGGACACGGCAGCAAGCTGCCACGATCATACTGAGTGTTACCGGAAGCACTGGGGGGTCATGGGACACGGCAGCAAGCTGCCACGATCATACTGAGTGTTACCGGAAGCACTGGGGGGGTCATGGGACACGGCAGCAAGCTGCCACGATCATACTGAGTGTTACCGGAAGCACTGGGGGTCATGGGACACGGCAGCAAGCTGCCACGATCATACTGAGTGTTACCGGAAGCACTGGGGGGGTCATGGGACACCGGCAGCAAGCTGCCACGATCATACTGAGTGTTACCGGAAGCACTGGGGGGGTCATGGGACACGGCAGCAAGCTGCCACGATCATACTGAGTGTTACCGGAAGCACTGGGGGTCATGGGACACGGCAGCAAGCTGCCACGATCATACTGAGTGTTACCGGAAGCACTGGGGGGTCATGGGACACGGCAGCAAGCTGCCACGATCATACTGAGTGTTACCGAAGCACTGGGGGGGTCATGGGACACCGCAGCAAGCTGCCACGATCATACTGAGTGTTACCGGAAGCACTGGGGGGTCATGGGACACGGCAGCAAGCTGCCACGATCATACTGAGTGTTACCGGAAGCACTGGGGGGGTCATGGGACACGGCAGCAAGCTGCCACGATCATACTGAGTGTTACCGGAAGCACTGGGGGGGTCATGGGACACGGCAGCAAGCTGCCACGATCATACTGAGTGTTACCGGAAGCACTGGGGGGGGTCATGGGACACGGCAGCAAGCTGCCACGATCATACTGAGTGTTACCGGAAGCACTGGGGGGGGTCATGGGACAACGGCAGCAAGCTGCCACGATCATACTGGAGTGTTACCGGAAGCACTGGGGGTCATGGGACACGGCAGCAAGCTGCCACGATCATACTGAGTGTTACCGGAAGCACTGGGGGGTCATGGGACACGGCAGCAAGCTGCCACGATCATACTGAGTGTTACCGGAAGCACTGGGGGTATGGGACACGGCAGCAAGCTGCCACGATCATACTGAGTGTTACCGGAAGCACTGGGGGGGGTCATGGGACACCGGCAGCAAGCTGCCACGATCATACTGAGTGTTACCGGAAGCACTGGGGGGGGTCATGGGACACGGCAGCAAGCTGCCACGATCATACTGAGTGTTACCGGAAGCACTGGGGGGGGTCATGGGACACCGCAGCAAGCTGCCACGATCATACTGAGTGTTACCGGAAGCACTGGGGGGGGGGTCATGGGACACGGCAGCAAGCTGCCACGATCATACTGAGTGTTACCGGAAGCACTGGGGGTCATGGGACACCGCAGCAAGCTGCCACGATCATACTGAGTGTTACCGGAAGCACTGGGGGGGTCATGGGACACCGCAGCAAGCTGCCACGATCATACTGAGTGTTACCGAAGCACTGGGGGGTCATGGGACACGGCAGCAAGCTGCCACGATCATACTGAGTGTTACCGGAAGCACTGGGGGGTCATGGGACACGGCAGCAAGCTGCCACGATCATACTGAGTGTTACCGGAAGCACTGGGGGGGTCATGGGACACGGCAGCAAGCTGCCACGATCATACTGAGTGTTACCGGAAGCACTGGGGGGTCATGGACACCGCAGCAAGCTGCCACGATCATACTGAGTGTTACCGGAAGCACTGGGGGGGGTCATGGGACACGGCAGCAAGCTGCCACGATCATACTGAGTGTTACCGAAGCACTGGGGGTCATGGGACACGGCAGCAAGCTGCCACGATCATACTGAGTGTTACCGGAAGCACTGGGGGGTCATGGGACACGGCAGCAAGCTGCCACGATCATACTGAGTGTTACCGGAAGCACTGGGGGTCATGGGACACGCAGCAAGCTGCCACGATCATACTGAGTGTTACCGGAAGCACTGGGGGGGTCATGGGATACGGCAGCAAGCTGCCACGATCATACTGAGTGTTACCGGAAGCACTGGGGGGGTCATGGGACACGGCAGCAAGCTGCCACGATCATACTGAGTGTTACCGGAAGCACTGGGGGGTCATGGGACACGGCAGCAAGCTGCCACGATCATACTGAGTGTTACCGGAAGCACTGGGGGGTCATGGGACACGGCAGCAAGCTGCCACGATCATACTGAGTGTTACTGGAAGCACTGGGGGGGTCATGGGACACGGCAGCAAGCTGCCACGATCATACTGAGTGTTACCGGAAGCACTGGGGTCATGGGACACGGCAGCAAGCTGCCACGATCATACTGAGTGTTACCGGAAGCACTGGGGGGGGTCATGGGACACGGCAGCAAGCTGCCACGATCATACTGAGTGTTACCGGAAGCACTGGGGGGTCATGGGAAACGGCAGCAAGCTGCCACGATCATACTGGAGTGTTACCGGAAGCACTGGGGGATCATGGGACACGGCAGCAAGCTGCCACGATCATACTGAGTGTTACGGAAGCACTGGGGGGGGGTCATGGGACACGGCAGCAAGCTGCCACGATCATACTGAGTGTTACCGGAAGCACTGGGGGTCATGGGACACGGCAGCAAGCTGCCACGATCATACTGAGTGTTACCGGAAGCACTGGGGGTCATGGGACACGGCAGCAAGCTGCCACGATCATACTGAGTGTTACCGGAAGCACTGGGTATGGGACACGGCAGCAAGCTGCCACGATCATACTGAGTGTTACGGAGCACTGGGGGGTCATGGGACGGCAGAAGCTGCCCCGATCATACGTGTTACGGAAGCACTGGGGGGGTCGGACACAGCAGCAAGCTGCCAGATCATCGAGTGTTACGGAAGCACTGGGGGGGTCATAGGACACGCAGCAAGCCCCACGATCATACTGGTGTTACCGGGAGCCTGGGGTCTTGGGGACACGGCAGCAAGCTGCCACGACAAATATTTTGAAGAGTGGGGGGGGGGGTCATAGGACACGGGCAGCAAGGTGCCCGCGATCATACTGAAGTGTTACTGGAAGCACTGAGGGTCATAGGACACGGCAGCAAGCTGCCCGCGATCATACTCAAGTGTGACTGGAAGCACTGGGAGGGTCATGGGACACGGCAGCAAGCTGCGCCGATCATACTGAGTGTGCCGAGAAGCACTGGGGGTCGCCCGCAGGATACGGCAACAAGCTGCCCGCGATCATACTGAAACTGTTGCGGAAGCACTGCTGGGAAGGTCATGGGACACGGCAGCAAGCTGCGAATCATACTGAGTATTACTCAGCACTGGGGGGGTCCTGGGACGCGGCAGCAAGCTGCCACGATCATACTGAAGTGTTACTGGAAGCACTGGGGGTCATAGGAACACGGCAGCCCAAGCTGCGACCGGAGCCATACTGAGTGTTACCGGAAGCACTAGGGTCATGGGACACGGCAAAGCTGCCACGATCATACTGAGTGTTACGAGGCACTGGGCGGTCATGGGACCGCGGCAGCAAGCTGCCCGCGATCATACTGAGTATTACGGGAAGCACTGGGAAGTCGCTGGGTTCTTACGGCAGCAAGCTGCCACGATCCATACTGAGTGTTACCGGAAGCTTTTTGGGAGTCATGGGACACGAAAAGACTACCCGATCATACGGAAAGGTATTACCGGAAGCACTGGGAGGTGTGGGACTGCGGCGGCGCGAAGCGCGCGATCATACTGGTACGGAAGCACTGGGGGGTCATGGGACACGGCAGCAAGCTGCCACGATCATACTGGTATTACCGGAAGCACAGGGGGTGGGTCGCCCAGGGACGGGCACGGCAGCAAGCTGCCCGCGATCATACTGAGTGTTACCGGAAGCGCACTGGGAGAGTCATAGGATACTGTATTACGATCATACTGGTATTTTGGAAGCACTGGGGGGTCATGGGGGGACAGCAAGCTGCCCGCGATCATACACAGGTGTTACTGGAAGCACTGGGAGTCCATGGGACACGGCACGGCAAGCTGCCACGATCATACTGAGTGTTGGGAAGGCACTGGGGGGTCATGGGACACGGCGGCAAGCACCTTACGATCATACAGAGTGTTAACGGAAGCACTGGGAGGAGTCATGGGACAGGGCAGCAAGCCTGCGAATCATACTAGTGTTACTTTGTGGTGAACTGGGGGTCATGGGACAAGGCAGCAAGCTGCCACGATCATACTAAGGGATGTTACGGAAGCTGCTGGGGGGGTCATGGGATGCGGCAGCAAGCTGCCACGATCATACTGAGTGTTACGCGGAAGCACTG
>JAJIBD010033519.1:0-26250 GCA_021461705.1 Cryptotis parvus | reverse complement strand
CCACAATCATACTGAAGTATTACAGGGAGGCACTAGAGTCATAGGACACGGCAACTTAAGCTGCCGCGATCATACTGAGGTATTACGGAAGCACTGGAAGTCATAGGACACGGCAACAGCTGCGCGATCATACTGAGTATTACGAAGCTTTTAGAAGTCGCTGGACGCGGCAGCAAGCTGCCGCGAAATCATACTGAGTGTACTGGAAGCACTAGAAGTCATAGAACCCGGCAGCAAGCTGCCACGATCATACAAGTATTACGGAAGCGCAGGGGGCGGGGAGTCATGGACACGCGGCAAGCACACCCACGATCATACTGAAGTATTTACGGAAGCACTAGAAGTCATGGGACACGGCAGCGAAGCTGCCACGATCATACTGAGTATTACCGGAAGCACTGGGGTCGCGGAAGCGGCAGCAAGCTGCCACGATCATACTGAGTATTACCGGAAGCACTGGGAAGTCATGGGACACGGCAGCAAGCTGCCACGTCATACTGAGTCGTGCTGGAAGCACTGGGGGGAGTGTGATGGGGGCCACGGCAGGCAAGCTACCCGCGATCATACTGAGTGGTGTTACTCCGGAAGCACTGGGAGGTCATGGGACACGGCAGCAAGCTGCCACGATCTGCCACCGAGTAGTACAGGCTTGCTGGGGTCATAGGACACGGCAGCAAGCTGCCATGATCATATGAGTATGCCGGGAGCACTGGGGAGTCATGGGGACAGGCAGCAAGCTGCCACGATCATACTGAGTGTTACAGGCTTGCACAGAAGTCATGGGGACACGGCAGCAAGCTGCCACGATCCATACTGAAGTGTGCACGGCACTGGGGAGTCGCATGGGACCTGGCAGCAAGCTCTGCGATCATACTAGGTATTACGGGAAAAACTTTGGTGGCGGTCATAAGGTACACGGCAGCAAGCTGCCACGATCGCCTGAGTGTTGCGGAAGCACTAGGGATGGGTCATGACACGGCAGCAAGCTACCACGATCATACTGAGTGTTGGAGGCACTGGGGGGTCATGGGACACGGCAGCAAGCTGCCCCACGATCATACTGAGTGTTACTTGGAGAGAAGCACTGGGGAGTCAGGGACGGCAGCCCAAGCTGCCCGTCATACTAAGTGTTACAGGCACTGAAGTAAATAGGATACGGCAACAGCTGCCACGATCATACTGAGTGTTACAGGAAGCACTGGGGAGTCATGGGACACGGCAGCAAGCTGCCACGATCATACTAGTGTTGCGGAAGCACTGAGAGAGTCATAGGACAGCAAGCTGCCACGATCATACTGAAGTGTTACAAGGGCGCTGGGAGGTCGCGGGGACGCGGCAGCCCAAGCTGCCACGATCATACTGAGTGTTTACTGGAAGCACTGGGGGGTCATAGGACCACGGCAGCAGAGTGCCACGATCATACTGAAGTGTTAAGGCACTGGGGCGAGAGGTCATGGGATACGGCAGCAAGCTGCCGCGATCATACGGAGGCCACGGAAGCACTGGGGGTCGCTAAGGACACGGCAGCAAGCTGCCACGATCATGCAGGTATTTACTAAGGAAGCACTGGGGGGGTCATGGGAAAGCGACAGCAAGCTGCCACGATCATACTTAGGTACCGGAAGCACTGGAGGGGTCATGGGACGGCAGCAAGCTGCCACGATCATACTAGTATTTACTGGAAGCACTGGGGGGGTCATGGGACACGGCAGCAAGCTGCCACGATCATACTGGTATTTACGGGAAGCACTGGGAAGTGCAGCTGGGACCGCGGCAGCAAGCTGCCCACGATCATACTGAGTGTTACGGCGGGAGAGCACTGGGGGGTCATAGGACCTGGCAGCAAGCTGCCATGATCATACTAGTATTACGGAAGCACTAGAGGTCATAGGACACGGCAGCTTAGCTGCACACGATCATACCCCAAGTATTACGGAAGCACTGGGGGTCATGGAACACGGCAGCAAGCTGCCACGATCATACCCAGAGTATTACTGGAAGCACTGGGAATCGCAGGACACGGCAAGCTGCCACGATCGCCACTAGTATTACGGAAAGCACTGAGAAGTCATAGGACACGGCAGCAAGCTGCAATCATACAGGTATTTACGGAAGCACTGGGAGGCGGTCGCGGAACGGCAGCAAGCTGCCCACGATCATACTGAGTGTTACCTGAAGCATTGGTAGAGATCGTAGGACACGGCAGCTTAAGCTGCGCGATCATACTGAGTGTGCATGGGAAGCACTAGAAGTCATGGGACGGCAGCTTAACCACGATCATACAGTGTTACAGAAGCACTGGGAGGTCATGGGGACACGGCAGCAAAGCTGCCGCGATCATACTGAGTGTTACGGAAGCGCTGGGAAGTCATGGGGACACGGCAGCAAGCTGCCTGATCATACTGAGTGTTACCAGAAGCACTGGGGGTCATGGGACGGGCAGCAGCTGCCACGATCATACTGAAGTATTTACGGAAAGCACTGGAAGTCATGAGACACGGCAGCAAGCTGCCATGATCTTTTTGAAGTATTTCGGAAGCACTGAAGTCATAGGACACGGCAGCAAGCTACCACGATCATACGAGTGTTACGGAAGCACTGGGGAGTCATGGGACACGGCAGCAAGCTGCCACGATCATACTGAAGAGTGTTACTGGAAGCACTGGGGGTCATGGGACCGCGGCAGCAAGCTGCCACGATCATACTGAGTGTTACGGGAAAAGCACTGGGGGAATCGCTAGGACACACGGCAACAAGCTACCACGATCATACTGAAGTGTTACAGGCACTGAAGCGGTCATGGGACACGGCAGCAAGCGCTACCCACGGTATACTGATATTTACCTGAAGCATTGGTGGGGAGGTCATGGGACACGGCAGCAAGCTGCGATCATACTGAAGTATTTACCGGAAGCACTGGGGAGTCATGGGGGCTACGGCAGCAAGCTGCTGCAATCATACTGATGTTACGGAAGCACTGGGAGTCGCAGGACACGGCAGCAAGCTGCCACGATCATACCCAAGTATTACGGAAGCGCAGAGTCATGGACCACGGCAGCAAGCTGCCACGATCATACTGAAATGTTACGGAAGCACTGGGAAGTCATAGGACGCGGCAGCAAACTGCCGCGATCATACTGAAGTGTTACGGAAGCGCAGAGGGGGGAGTCATGGGACACGGCAGCAAGCTGCCCGCGATCATACTGAGTATTACGGCACTGGGGGTCATGGGACGCGTCAGCAGAAAAAAAGCTGCTGCGCGTCATACTGAGGTATTACGGAAGCACTGGGGGGTCATGGGACAGCAGCAAGCTGCCACGATCATACTAAAGGTGTTACCGGAAGCACTGGGAAGTCCGCCAGGACACGGCAGCAAGCTGCCACGTCCATACTGAGTGTGACGGAAGCACTGGGAGTCATGGGACACGGCAAAGCTACCCACGATCATACTGAGTATTACGGAGGCACTGGGAGGTCATAATCGGCAAAAGCTGCCACGATCATACTGATATTTAGAAGCGGACTGGGGGGGTTATGGGGCAGGGCAGCAAGCTCCCACGTCCTTACTAAGTATTTTTGGAAGCGACAGGAGGTGCGTAAGGACACGGCAGCAAGCTGCCACGATCATACTGAGTATTTACGGAGAAGTACTGGGGGATCATAGGACACGGCCGGCAAGCTGCGATCATACTGGGTATTGCTGGTACTAGAGGTCGTAGGACACGGCAGCAAGCTACTGCGATCATACTAAAGCGTTGCGGAAGCAGTGGGGGGGTCATAGGACACGGCAGCAGCTCTTACGATCATACTGAGTATTACGGAAGCACTGGGGGGTCATGGGACACGGCAGCAAGCTGCCACGATCATACGAAGTATTGCGGAAGCACTGGGGGGTGACTGAGGACCTGGCAGCAGCTGCCCACGATCATACTGAGGTATTACGGAAGCACTGGGAAGTCATGGGACACGGCAGAAAGCTGCCACGATCATATGATGTTACGGGAGCACTGGGAGGTCATGGGACCCGGCAGAAAGCTACCACGATCATACTAGGTATTGACGGAGACACTGGGGGTCATGGGACCCGGCAGCAAGCTGCCACGATCATACGGAGTATTACGGAGGCTTACTGAAGGTCATAGGACCCGGCATGCAAGCTTCCCGCGATCCCCTGAGTATTACGGAAGCTTTGGGGGTCATGGGACACGGCAGCAAGCTGCCAAGATCATACTAAGTATTTTCGGAAGCACTAGAGGTGGTGGGACACGGCAGCAAGCTGCCACGATCATACTAAGGATTTTTTGGGAAGCTTGGGGATCACTTAGAACACGGCATCAAGCTGCCACGATCATACTGGGTGTTTCGGGAAGCACTGGGGAGTCATGGGACACGGCAGCAAGCTGCCCACGATCATACTGAGTATTTTGAGGAAGCACTGAGGGGGTCATAGGACACGGCAGCAAGCTGCCACGATCATACTGAAGTGTTACGGAGAGAGCCTAGAAGTCATAGGACACGGCAGCAAGCTGCCCGCGATCATACTGAGTATTGCAGGCTTGCAGAGGAGTCATGGGACACTGCAGCAAGCACCACGATCATACTGAGTATTTTTCGGAGGCACTGGGAATTGTCTTGGACACGGCAGCAAGCTGCTGCAGATCATACTGAAGGTATTACGGGAAGCACTGGGGGTCATGGGACCACGGCAGCAAGCTGCCACGATCATACTAAGTATTGCAGGAGAGCACTTAGAAGTCATGGGACACGGCTTGAAAGCTGCCACGATCATGCAAGTGTGCAGGAAACTTCTGCAGAGGAGGGTCGCTGGGACACGGCAGCAAGCTGCTGCGATCATACTTAGTGTTACGGAAGCACTGGGGAGTCATGGGACACGGCAGCAAGCTGCCACGATCATACGAAGTGTTGCAAGCACTAGGAGTCATAGGACCACGGCAGCAAGCTGCCCACGATCATACTGAGTATTTACCTGGAAGCACTGAGAGGTCATGGGACGGCAGCAAGCTGCCACGATCATACTTAGTATTTTGGAAGCACTGGGGGGTCATAGGATACGGCAGCAAGCTGCCCACGATCATACTGAAGTATTGCAGGCTTACTGGGGAGTCATAGGACACGACAGCAAGCTGCCACGATCATACTGAGAGTATTTTCTGGAAGCACTGGGGAGGGTCCTGGAGACACGGCTTACGCAGCTGCCTGCAAATCATACTAAAGTATTGCACTGGAAGCACTGAGAGGGAGGTCATGAGACCACGGCAGCAAGCTGCCACGTCTTACTGGAATGTGCAGGCTTGCTGGGGGGAGTCATAGGACACGGCTGCCAAGCTGCCCACGATCATATGAGTGTTACGGAGCACTGGGGCGGTCATGGGACAGGCAGCAAGCTGCACGATCATACTGAAGTGTTACCGGAAGCACTGGGAGGTTCATGGGACACGGCAAGCTGCCACGATCGCCACCGAGTGTTACGGAGCTTGCAGGGGAGTCATAGGACCACGGCAGAAAGCTGCACGATCATACTGAGTATTGCGGAGAAGCACTAGAAGTCATAGGACACGGCAGCAAGCTACCCCGCAGTCATACTGAGTATTTTGAGAAGCACTAGAAGTCATGAGACACGGCAGCAAGCTGCCGCGATCATACTTAGTATTACTGGAAGCACTGGGGGTGGAGTCGTAGGACAGCAGCAAGCTGCCACGATCATACTGAGTGTTACGGAAGCACTGGGAGGGTCATGGGATGCGGCAACAAGCTGCCACGATCATACTGAGTGTTACGGAAGCACTGAAGTCATGGGACACGGCAGCAAGCTGCCGATCATACTAGTATTTACTGGAAGCACTGGGGGGTCATGGGACACGGCAGCAAGGCTGCCCGCGATCATACTAGGTATTTTGGAAGGAAAAGCACTAGAAGTCATGGGACACGGCAGCAAAGCTGCGGCATCATACCTGATGTGCGGAGGCACTGGAGTCGCGGGATGGGGCAGCAAGCTGCCCGCGATCATACTGAGTGTTACTGGAAAAGCACTGGGGGAGGTCATGGGACAAGGCAGCAAGCTGCCACGATCATACTAGTGTTACGGAAGAAGCATAGAGGTGCAGGATACAGCAACAAGCTGCCCACGATCATACTAGAGTATTTTGGAAGCACTAGAAGTCATGGGACACAGCAGCAAGCTGCCAGTCATACCCATTATTACCGGAGGCACTGGGGGGTCATGGGACACGGCAGCAAGCTGCCACGATCATACTGAATATTACCCAGGAGGCACTAGAGAGGTCAGTGGGACGGGGCCAGCAAGCTGCCTGCGTCTTACTAAGCCATTACTGGAAGCACTAGAGGTCGTCTAGGACACGGCAGCAAGCTGCCACGATCATACTAGGTATTACGGAAGCTTTGGGGGGCAGGGTCATGGGACCACACGGCAGCAAGCTGCCACGATCATACTGGAAGTATTGCGGAAGCACTGGGGAGTCAGGAAACGGCAGCAAGCTGCCCGCGATCATACCAAGTGTTACGGAGAGGCACTGGAAGTCATGGGACACGGCAGCAAGCTGCCACGATCATACTGATGTTACTGGAAGCACTGAGAGAGTCATAGGACACGGCAGCAAGCCTGCGATCATACGGTATTACGGAAGCACTGGGAGGGTCATAGGACAGGCAGCAAGCTGCCGCGATCATACTTAGTGTTGCTGAGAAAGCATAGAGTCATAGGACATAGCAGCAAGCTGCCGCGATCATACTAAAGTATTACGGGAAGCACTGGGAAGGTGTTGAGATGTCACGGCAGCTTAAGCTGCCACGATCATACTGAGTGTTACTGGGAAGCACTAGAAGTCATAGGACCACGGCAGCAAGCTGCCACGATCATACAAGAGTATTACGGAAGCACTGGGGGTCATAGGACACGGCGGCAAGCTGCCACGATCATACTGAGTGTTACTACACAAGTACTGGGGAGTCATGGGAGACAGCAAGCTGCCCCGTTCATACTGAAGTGTTTCTGGAAAGCACTGGGGAGTCATGGGACGGGCCAGCAAGCTGCCACGATCATACTGAGTGTGACGGAAGCACTGGGGCGCGGGGGTCATAGGACACGGCAGCAGCTGCCACGATCATACTGAGTGTTACAGGGAGGAAAGCACTACGGGGGTCAGCCAGGACCCACGGCAGCCAAGCTGCCACTGTCATACTGAGTATTACCGGAGGCTTTTTGAAGTCATGAAAGCGGCAGCAAAGCTGCGGCATCATACTGAGTGTTACGGAAGCACTGGGAAGTCATGGGACCGCGGCAGCAAGCTGCCCCGATCATACTGAAGTGTTACCGGAAGCACTGGGGTCATGGGACACGGCAGCAAGCTGCCACGATCATACTGCAAGGTGTTACGGAAGCGCACTGAAGTCATAGGACACGGCAGCAAGCTGCCACGATCATACTAGTATTTACTGCGACTTTAGGGGGTCATGGGACACGGCAGCAAGCTGCCCACGATCTTACTAGTGTTACGGAAGCACTGGGGGTCATGGGACACGGCAGCAAGCTGCCACGATCATACTGAGTGTTACGGAGAGCTTGCTGGGAAGTGGTCATGGGACACGGCAGCAAGCTGCCCACCCGATCATACTGGTATTAAGGAAGCACTGGGGAAGTCATAAGGACACGGCAGCAAGAAGCTGCCACGATCATACTGAAGTATTTACGGGGCTTGCTGAGGGTCATAGGACACGGCAGCAAACTGCCACGATCATACTGAGTATTTACGGAAGCACTGGGGAGGTCATAGGACAAGGCAGCAAGCTGCCACGATCATACTGAGTGTTACGGAAAAGCACTGGGGGTGTGAGGACACGGCAGCAAGCTGCCACGATCATACTAGTGTTTACGCGAAGCACTGGGGAGTCATAGGACACGGCAGCAAGCTGCCACGATCATACTGAGTGTTACGGAAGCACTGGGAAGTCATGGGACACGGCAGCAAGCTGCCACGATCATACTTAGTGTTACTTAGGCTTGCTAGGAGTCGTGGGACCAGCAGCAAGCTGCCACGATCATACTGAGTATTTTGGAAGCACTGGGGGTCATGGGACAAGGCAGCAAGCTGCCACGATCATACTGAGTGTTACGGAAAAAGAGCACTGGGGTCGCAGGATACGGCAACAAACTGCCTGATCATACTGAAGTGTTACGGAGAGCTTACTAGAGGTCATGGGACACGGCAGCAAGCTGCCCGCGATCATACTAAGAGTATTACGGAAGCACTGAAGTCATGGAACGGCGCAGCGATATACTAGAGTGTTACGGAAGCACTGGGAAATTCATGAGACACGGCAGCTTAAGCTGCGGATCATACTACAAGTATAGCGCTGGAGCACTGGGGAGTCATGGGACGCGGCAGCAGCTGCCACGATCATAATACTAGTATTACGGAAGCACTGGGGCGGGGGTCATGGGACAGGCAGCAAGCTACCACGATCATACTGGTGTTACGGAAGCACTGGGGAGTCATAGGACACAGCAGCAACTGCCCACGATCTGAAGTATTACGGAAAACGCAGAGGTGCGAAGCAGCGCAAGCTGCCCACGATCCTTTTTAAATTATTTACCAGGCACTGGGAGGTCATGGGACACGGCAGTAGCTGCGATCATACTGAGTGTTATACAGGCACTAAGTCGCCAGGACACGGCAGCTTAGCTGCCACGATCATACAAATGTTACGGGGCTTGCCCAGAGGGTCATAGGACACGGCAGCAAGCTGCTCCCACGATCATACCCAAAGGAAGCACTGGGAAGTCGCCTAGGACACGGCAGCAAGCTGCCCGATATACTGAGTGTTACGGAAACTAGAAGTCGCCAGGACACGGCAGCAAGCTGCCACGGTCATACTGAGTATTTACACGGAAGCGCTGGGGGTCATGGGACCGCAACCTTAGCGCGCAGATCATACTGAAGTGTTACGCGGAAGCACTGGGGGGTCATGGACACGGCGACAGCAAGCTACCACGCGATCATACTGAGTGTTCCGGAAGCACTGGGAAGTCATAGGACGCGGCAGCAAGCAGACCACGATCATAGAAGTATTACAGGCTTGCACTGGGGTGGGGAGTCATAGGACCGCGGCAGCAAGCTGCCCGCGATCATACCTGAAGTATTGCGGGAAGCACTGGGGGTCATAGGACACGGCAGCAAGCTGCTGCGATCATACTGATGTTGCGGAAGCAGGGGGTCGCTGGGACCACGGCAGCAAGCTGCACCACGATCATACTGAGTATTTACGGAAGCACTAGAGTCATGGGACACGGCAGCAAGCTGCCACGATCATACTGAAGTATTTTTGGAAGCACTGAGAGGTCATGGGGACACGGCAGCAAGCTGCCACGATCATACTGAGTATTTGCGGAAGCACTGGGGCGGGAGTCATAGGACCGACATGGCTACTACGATCGTACTAGGTACGGAAGCACTGAGAGTCATAGGACCACGGCGCAGCAGCTACTGCGATCATACGAATGTTGGAAAGCACTGGAGGTCATAGGACACGGCAGCAAGCTGCCACGATCATACTGAATATTTTTGGAAGGCTTACTGGGAATCATGTAAACACGGCAACATGCCACGATCATACTGAGTGTTACTGGAAGCACCAGAAGTCATAGGACACGGCAGCAAGCTGCCACGATCATACTGAAAGTGTTACGGAAGCACTAGAAGTGCCGTGAGGACACGGCAGCAAGCTGCCACGATCATACTGAAGGTGTTACGGGAAGCACTGAGTCATAGGACACGGCAGCAAGCTGCCCGCGATCATACTAAAGTGTTACCGGAAGCACTGGGGGTCATGGGAAGCGTGTGCTGCCACGGTCATACTGAGTATTTTAGGAGCACTGGGAAGGTCGCGGACGGCAGCAGCTGCCACAGTCACCCTGAATATTACTGGAAGCACTGGGGGGTCATAGGACACGGCAGCAAGCTGCACCACGATCATACTCAAAGTAGTGGCGGGGGCACTCGGGGGATCGTAGTTGTGAGCAAGCTGCCCGCGATCATGCCACTGGTATTAACGAAGCACTGGTGGTCATAGGATTACGGCAGCAAGCTGCCTGATCATACTGAAGTGTTACGGAAGCGCCTGCGGGGTCATGGGACACGGCAGCAAACTCTGCGATCATGCGGTGTTACCGGGAAGCACTGGAGTCATGGGAAGCGGCAGCAAGCTGCCACGATCATACTGGTATGTTTACCAGGCACTAGAAGTCGCAGGACACGGCAGCAAGCTGCCGCGATCATACTGAAGTATTACTGGAAGCACTAGAGGTCATAGGACACGGCATAAGCTGCCACAAATCATACAAGTGTTACGGAAAAGCACTGGGAAGTCATGCGTGCAACTGGCAGCAAGCTGCCACGATCATACTGAGTATTTTGGAAGCACTTAGAAGTCATAGGACACGGCAACTACCCGCGATCATACTGAGGTATTACGGAAGCACTGGGAGAGGTCATAGGATCGGCAACAAGCTGCCACGATCATACTGAAGAGTATTTTTGGAGCACTGGGGGTCATGAGACACGGCAGCAAGCTGCCACGATCATACTGAAGTGTGCACTGGAAACTAGAGGTCATGGGACACGGCAGCAACTACAGATCACATACTGAAGTGTTACTAGAAGCACTAGAGGTTTAGGACACGGCAGCAAGCTGCCACGATCGTACTGAGAGTATTTTGGAAGCACTGGGAGTCATAGGACGCGGCCTTGGCTGCCACGGTGATCATACTGAGTGTTACGGAAGCACTGGGAGTCATAGGACGGGCATAGCTGCCACGATCATACTGAAGTGTTACAGAAACTAGAGTCATAGGACCCGGCAGCAGCCTGAATCTACTGAAGTATTTTTTGGAAGCACTGGGGGAGTCATAGGACACGGCAGCAAGCTGCCACGATCATACTGAAGTGTTACGGAAGCGCACTGTAGAGGTGTCAGGACACGGCAACAAGCTACCACGATCATACTAGGTATTGCAGAGGCTTGCACTAGAGGAGTCATAGGACACGGCAGCAAGCTGCCACGATCATACTGGAAGTATTTACGGAAGCACTGGGAAGTCATAGGACGGCAGCAAGCTGCCACGATCATACTGAGTATTTTTGGAAAAGCACTGGAGTCATAGGACCACGGCAGCAAGCTGCCACGATCATACTGAAGCGCTCGGAAGCACTGGGGAGTCATGGGACACGGCAGCAAGCTGCTGCGATCATACTGAAGTGTTACGGAGAGCACTGGGGTCAAGGACACGGCAGAAGCTGCCACGATCATACAGAAGTGTTACGGAAGCACTGGGGGTCATGCCAGGACACGGCAGCAAGCTGTTACGATCATACTGAAGTGTTACGGAAGCACTGAGGAGTCACGGGACCGGCAGCAGCTGCCCACGCGATCGCTACTGAAGTGTTACTACAAGCACTGGGAGGTCGCATGGACCACGGCAGCAGCAAGCCTCTTTGCCCGATCATACTGAAGTATTACCGGAAGCACTGGGGAAGTCATGGGCACAAAGCAAGCTGCCAGGATCATACCCAGTGTTGCAGGCACTGAAGTCATGGGGCACGGCAGCAAGCTGCCACGATCATACTGAGTGTTTCCCTGAAGCACTGGGGAGTCATAGGACACGGCAGCAAGCTGCCACGATCATACTAGGTATTTGTGGAAGCACTGGGTCATGGGACACGGCAGCAAGCTGCAAATCATACTGAGTGTTACTGAAGCACTGGGGGTCATGGGACCGCGGCAGCAAGCTGCCACGATCATACTAGTGTTACCAGAAGCACTGGGGGGGTCATAGGACACGGCAGCAAGCTATACGATCGCCTGATGTTTACGGAAGCACTAGAGTCATGGGACACGGCCTCAAGCTGCCACGTCCATACTGAAGTATTGAGGTACTGAGAGTCATAAGGACACGGCAGCAAGCTGCCACGATCGACCTGAGTATTACGGAAGCACTGTGGAGTCATAGGACACGGCAGCAAGCTGCCACGATCATACTGAAGTGTTACTAAGAGCACTAGAGGTCATAGGACACGGCAGCAAGCTGCCCACGATCATACTGAGTGTTACCGGAAAGCACTGAAGTCATGAGACACGGCAGCAGCTGCCACGATCATACTGAAATATTGCCGGAAGCACTGGGGGACAGGACATGGCAGCTTAAGCTGCCACGATCATACTGAGGGTTACGGAAGCACTGGGGAGTCATGAGACACGGCAGCAAGCTGCGAGTCATACTGAAAGAAAGAGGTGTTTACGGAAGCACTGGGAAGTGATAGGACGGGGCAGCAAGCTGCCGCGATCATACTAGTGTTACAGGAAGCACTGGGGGTTCGCCAGGACACGGCAGCAAGCTGCCACGATCATACTGAGTGTGCGGGAAGCACTGGGGGTCTTAGGACACGGCAGCAAGCTGCCACGATCATACTGAAGGTGTTACTGGAAGCACTGGGGGGGGGTGTCATGGGACACGGCAGCAAGCTGCCCACGATCACATACTGAGTGTTACGGAAAAGAAGCACTGGGGGGGTCATGGGACACGGCGGCAAGCTGCCACGATCATACTGAGTGTTACCGGAAGCACTGGGAGTCATGGGACGCGGCAGCAAGCTGCCATGATCATACTGAGTGTTACGGAAGCACTGAGGTCGTGGGACACGGCGGGCTGCCACGATCATACTGAGTGTTGGGGAAGCACTGAGGGTCATAGGACCACGGCAAGCTGCGCCGTCATACCTGTGGGACGGAAGCGCTAGGAGTCGCAGGACACGGCAGCAAGCTGCCACGATCATACTGAAGTATTTGGGAAGCACTAGAAGTCATGAGACGGCAGCAAGCTTACCCGCGTCATACTGTGTGACGGAAGCACTGGGAGTCATAGGACACGGCCGGCAAGCTGCGCCGTCGCGAGTGTTACGGGGAAGCACTGGGAGTCATAGGACACGGCAGCAAGCTGCCACGATCATACTGAAGTGTTACGGAAGCACTAGAGGGTCATGGAATTCGACAGCAAGCTGCCACGATCATACTGAGTATTTACGGAAGCACTGAAGTCATGAGACACGGCGGGGAACTACCACGATCATACTGAGTGTGACGGAAGCACTGGGAGTCATGAGACACGGCAGCAAGCTGCCGCGTCATACGGAAGGTATTACCGGAAACACTGGGAAGTCGCTGAGACACGGCAGCAGCTGCCACGCGATCATACTGCAGTGTTGCCGGAAGCACTGGGGTGTCATAGGACACGGCAGCAAGCTGCCCACGATACCTAAATGCACCGGAAGCTTTTCTGGGAAGGTCATAGGACACGGCAGCAATGCCACGATCATACTGAAGTATTTACGGAAGCACTGGGAGGGGTCATGGACACGGCAGCAAGCTGCCACGATCATACTGAGTATTTACTGGAAGCACTGGGAGGAGTCGCAGGACACGGCAGCAAGCTGCCACGATCATACTGGAAGTATTACGGAAGCACTGGGAAGTGCATGGGACACGGCAGCAAGCTGCCCGCGATCATACTATTACGGAGCTTACTGGGGGTCATGGAAAGCGGCAGCAAGCTGCCCACGATCATACTGAGTGTTACCTGCCGAAGCCCTGGGGGGGTCATGGGACACGGCAGCAAGCTGCCACGGCTACTGAATGTTACTGGAAGCGCACTGGGGGTCATAGGACACGGCAGCGCAAAGCACATATAGTCTCATACTCAGTGTTACGGAAGCACTGGGAAGGTCATGGGACACGGCAAGCTGCCCCGATCATACTGAGTGGTACGGAAGCGCGCCAGAGGTCATGGGACCTGGCAGCAAGCTGCCACGATCATACTGAGTGTTACTAGGAAGCACTGGGGGTGTCATGGGACACGGCGGCAAGCTGCTGCGATCATACTGAGTGTACGGAAGCACTGGGGGAGGTCATGGGACACTTCAGCAAGCTGCCGCGATCATACTGAGTGCGAAAGCACTAGAGGTCATAGGACAACATAGACTGCCCATGATATGCAAAGTGTTACGGAAGCACTAGAGGAGGTCATGAGACACGGCAGCAGCTGCCACGATCATACTGAAGTGTTACGAAACTGCTGAGGGGAGTCATAGGACACGGCAGCAAGCTGCCATGGTCATACTGAGTGTTACTGGAAGCACTGGGAAGTCATGAGACGGACCAGCAAGCTGCCACGATCATACTGAGTGTTACGGAAGCACTAGAAGTCATGGGACCACAGCGCAAGCTGCTCACGATCATACTGAAGTGTTACGGAAGCACTGGGAGGCGGTCATGGGACCGCGGCAGCAAGCTGCCACGATCATACTGAGTGTGACGGAAGCACTGGGGGGTCATGGAACACGGCAGCAAGCTGCCGATCGCCTGAGTATTTTGGAGCACTGGGAAGTCATGGGACACGGCAGCAAGCTGCCCCGATCGCTACTGAGTGTGACGGAAGCACTGGGGTCATGGGACACGGCGGCAGCACGATCATACTGAGTGTTACGGAAGCACTGAGAGGTGTAGGACACGGCAAGCTGCCACGATCATACTGAGTGTTACGGGGCACTTGGGGAGTCATTTGGACACGGCAGCAAGCTGCGCTGATCATACTGAGTGTTGCACAGGAAGCACTGGGGGGTCATGGGACCGCGGCAGCAAGCTACCACCTGATCATACTGAAATGATACGGAAGCACTGAAGTCAGGACACGGCAGCAAGCTGCCGCGATCATACTGAAGTGTTACCGGAAGCGCGCACTGAGAAATTATGAGACACGGCAGCAAGCTGCCACGATCACTGAAGTGTTGCGGAAGGCTTGCTAGAGGAGTCCCGCCAGGACACGGCATGCTTCTACGATCATACTGAAGTATTTTTGGAGGAAGCACTAGAAGTCAGGACCGGCAGCAAGCTGCCACGATCATACTGAAGTGTTACGGAAAGCACTAAGATCATGGGACACGGCAGCAAGCTGCCACGATCATACTGAGTGTTACTGGAAGCATAGAGGCGGGTCATGGGACACGGCAGCAAGCTGCCACGATCATACTGAGTGTTACGGAAGCACTGGGGAGTCATAGGACACGGCAAGCTGCCACGATCATACTAGGTACGAAGCACTGGGAAGTCATGGGAAGCTTGGACAGCAACTGCCACGATCATACTGAGTATTTTTGGGAGAAAACTGGAAGTCATGGGACACGGCAGCAAGCTGCCACGATCATACTGAATGTTACTGGAAGCACGGGGAGTCATGGGACACGGCAGCAGCTGCCTCGATCATACTCAATGTGGAAAGCACTGGGGGTCATGGGACGGCAGCAGAAAGCTGCCACGATCATACAAAGTGCCGGAAGCTTTGCCCAGAAGTGCGCCATGAGACCTGGCGGAGGAAGCTGCGCCGATCATACTGAGAAGCTGGAAGTACTGGGAGTGTCATAGGACACGGCAGCATGCTTCTACGATCATACTGGAAGTATTGCAGGCACTGGGGGGAGTCATAGGACACGGCAGCAAGCTGCCAAGATCCTTCTGAATGTTGCCGGAAGCACTGGAGTCATAGGACACGGCAACAAGCTACCATGTCATACTGAGTATTGCGGAAAACTAGAGTCATGGGACACGGCAGCAAGCGGCCGCGATCCATACTGAGTGTGACGGAAGCACTGGGGAAGTCATAGGACACGGCAGCAAGCTGCCACGATCATACTGAGTGTTACTGGAAGCACTGGGAAGTCATGGGGAACGGCAGCAAACTGCCACGATCATACTGAAGTGTTACGGAAGCACTGGGGAGGTGCTGAGGGCACGGCAGCAAGCTGCCCGCGATACTTTGATATTACGCGGGAGGCACTGGGGCGAGTCATGGGACACGGCAGCAAACTGCCCGCGATCATACTGAGTATTGCGGGAAGCACTGGGTCATAGGATACGGCAGCAAGCTGCCCACGATCATACTGGAGTATTTTGGAAAGCACTGGGAGGTCATGAGACACGGCAGCAAGCTGCCACGATCATACTGAAGGTATTACCGGAAGCACTGGGAAGTCATAGGACGGCGGCGAAGCTGCCTGCGATCATACTGATGTTACGGAAGCACTGGGGAGTCATAGGACACGGCTTCAGCAAGCCTGCCCGATCATACTGAGTGTTACGAGCTTGCCAGGAGTCGCCGGACACGGCAGCAAGCTGCCACGATCATACTGAAGTATTGCGGAAGCACTGGGGGGGTCATGGGACACGGCAGCAAGCTGCCACGATCATACTAGTGATACCGCAAGCACTGGGGGTCATGGGACACGGCAGCAAGCTGCCACGGTGATCATACTGAGTGTGACGCGAGGCACTGGGGAGGTCATGGACACGGCAGCAAGCTGCCACGATCATACTGAGTGTTAACGAAGGCTTACTAAGAGGTCATAGGACGGCAAGCTGCCACGATCATACTAAGTACTGGAAGCACTGGGAAGGTCATAGGACGCGGCAGCGGCCTGCGATCATACCAAGTGTTACGGAGCACTGGGGGGGAGTCAGATGGGGTCTGACAGCAAGCTGCCCGCGATACTGGAGTATTTGGAAGCACTGGGGAGTCATGGGACACGGCAGCAAGCGCCACGATCGCCTCTGGAAGTGTTACCGGAAAGGCTTGCTGGGCGGTCATAGGACACGGCAGCAAGCTGCCACGATCATGCTGATCATGCGGAAGCACTGGGAGGTCATAGGACCGCGGCAGCAAGCTGCCCGCGATCATACTGAAGTGTTACTGGAAGCACTGGGGAGTCATGGGACACGGCAGCAAGCTGCCCACGATCATACTAGTATTAGGAAGCACTAGAAGTCATAAGGACACAGCAGCAAGCTGCCCACGATCATACCCCGAAGTGTTACGGAAGCACTGGGGGTCATGGGACGGCAGCAAGCTACCACGATCATACTGAGTGTTACGGAGGCTGCAGAAGTCGCTGAGAAGCAGGCAACCAGCTGCGATCATACTAGAGTATTAGGAAGCTTGCTAGAGGAGGTCATGGAGACACGGCAGCAAGCTGCCATAATCATACTGGAAGAAGTGTTACTGAAGCGCACTGGGGATGGGAGAGTGTAGGACCTGGCAAAGCTGCCACGATCATACTGAAAGTATTTTAGGAAGCACTGGGGGGTCATAGGACCGCGGCAGCAAGCTGTGCAAGATCCTTACTGAAGTATTACGGAAGCCCTTGAAGTCGCTAGGACCGCGGCAGCAAGCTGCCACGATCATACTGAGTATTACACGGAGCACTGAGAGAGGAGGTCATGGGATACGGCAGCAAGCTGCCACGATCTGTACTGAGTGTGACGGAGGCTTCAGGGTCATGGGACGGCAGCAAGCTGCTGCGATCATACTGAGTGTTACGAAGCACTGGGGGTCGCATGGGACACGGCAGCAAGCTACTGCAATCATACTGAAGTATTTACGGAAGCACTGAAGTGCATGAGACCTGGCAGCAAGCTGCCCACGTCATACTGGAGTATTACGGAAAGCACTGGGAATGCAAAGGGGCGGCAAGCAGCTACCACGATCATACTGAAGTGTTACGGAAGCACTAGAAGTCATCAGGACCGGCAGCTGCTGCGATCGCCTGATGTTGGAAGCACTGAGAAGTCATAGGTCACGGCAGCAAGCTGCCACGATCATACTGAGTGTTACTGGAAGCGCACTGGGAGGTCATGGGACACGGCAGCAAGCTGCCACGATCGCCCCAGAGTTACGGCACTGGCGGGGGGTGATAGGACACGGCAGCAAGCTGCCCACGATCATACTGGAAGAGTGTTACGGAAGCACTAGAAGTCGCAGGACACGGCAGCAGCTATCACGATCATACTGAAGTGTTACGGAAGCACTAGAAGTCATGGGACACGGCGGCTGCTGCAGATCATACTGAGTATTTACTGGAAGCACTGGGTAGAGGTCATAGGACACGGCAGCAAGCTGCCGCGATCATACTGAAAGTCACGGAGAAGCACTGGGAGGTCATGGGACACGGCAGCAAGCTGCCACGATCATACTGAGTATTGCGGAAGCCCTTAGAAGTCATGGGACACGGCAGCAAAGAAGCTACCCACGATCATACTGATGTTACAGGCACTGGGGGTGTGCAGGATACGGCAGCAAGCTGCCACGATCATACTGATGTTACAGGAAGGCACTGGGGAGTCAGCCAGGACACGGCAGCAAGCTGCTTTGATCATCTGATGTTACGGAAGCACTGGGGAGGTCATGGGACAGGCAGCAAGCTGCCTGACGATCATACGAAGTGTTACGGAAAGCACTGGGGAGGAGTCATGGGACCGCGGCAGCTTAAGCTGCCACGTCATACTGAGTGTTACTGGAAGCACTGGGAAGTCATGGGACGGCAGCTTAGCTGCCACTATCGTACTGAAGTGTTACTAGAAGCACTGGGGAGTCATAGGACACGGCAGCAAGCTGCCACGTACATACTGAGTGTTACGGAGGCACTAGAGAGTCATAGGACGCGGCAAGCTGCCACGGTCATACTGAAGTATTACTGGAAAAGCGCTGGGGGTCATGGGACACGGCAGCAAGCTGCCACGATCATACTGAAGTATTGCGGAAGCACTGGGAGTCATGGGACACGGCAGCAGAGCTGCCGCAGATCATGCTGAGTATTACGGAAGCACTGGGGAGGTCATGGGACGCGGCAAGCTGCCCACGTCATACTAAAGTGTTAGCGTAGACACTGGGGGAGTCATAGGACACGGCAGCAAGCTGCCGCGATCCGCACTGAGTGTTACGGAAGCACTGGGGAGGTCATGGGTCACGGCAGCTAAGCTGCCCGCGATCATACTGAAGTGTTACGGAAGCAAGTCATCGGACACGGCAGCCAAGCTGCCGTCATACTGAAGTATTACGGAAGCACTGAGAAGTCATAGGACACGGCAGCAAGCTGCCACGATCATACCTGAGTGTTACTGGAGAAGCACTGGGGGTCATGGGACACGGCAGCAAGCTGCCACGATCATACTGAGTATTACGGAAGCACTGGGAAGTCGCTAGGACACAAAGCAAGCTGCGATCTAGCATACTGAGTATTGCTCCGGAAGGAAGCACTGAAGTCATAGGACACGGCAGCAAGCTGCCACGATGATACTGAGTGTTTTTTTAGGCACTGAAGTCATGGGACACGGCAGCAAGCTGCCCACGCGTCATACTGAAGGTGTTGCGAGAAGCACTGGGGGTCATAGGACCCGGCAGCAAATTGCCACGATCATACTGAGTATTTGCGGAAGGCACGCTGAAGTCATAGGACACGGCAGCAACTGCTGCGATCATACTGAGTGTTACTGGAAAGCACTAGAAGTCATGTAGGACACGGCAGCAAGCTGCACGCGATCATACTAGAGTATTACGGAAGCACTGGGGAGTCATAGGACACAAAGCAAGCTGCTGCAATCATACTGAAGTGTTGCCAAGGGAGGCACTAAGGGGAGGCTCATGGAGACACGGCAGCAAGCTGCCACACGATCATACTGAGTATTACCGGGAAGCACTGGGGGTCTCATGAGACACGGCAGCAAGCTGCCACACGATCATACTGGAAGTGTTACCAGGCAGAAGTCGCAGGACACGGCAGCAAGCTACCACGATCATACCCAGGTATTTGCGGAAGCACTGGGGAGTGGGGGTCATGGGACACGGCAGCTTGGCTGCCACGATCATACTGAGTATTTACCGGAAGCACTAGAGGGTCATGAGACACGGCAGCAAGCTGCGATCATACTCAGTGTTACGGAAGCTTACTGGGAGTCATGGGACGCGCGGCAGCTACCCACGATCATACTGAAGTGTTACGGAAGCACTGGGAGTCATAGGACGCGGCAGCAAGCTGCCCGCGATCATACCTGAGTGTTTCCTGAAGCACTGGGGAGTCATGGGACGGCAGCAAGCTGCCACGATCATACTGAGTGTTATCGAAGCACTGGGGAGGAGTCATGAGACACGGCAGCAAGCTGCCGATCGCACTCGATGTTACGGAAGCACTGGGAGGTCATAGGACACGGCAGCAAGCTGCCACGATCATACTGAGTGTTGCGGCACTGGGGGTGGGAATCATGGGACACGGCAGCAAGCTGCCACGATCATACTGAGTGTTACGCGAAGCACTGGGGGTCATGGGACACGGCAGCAAGCTGCCGCGATCGCCCCTCAGTATTTACGGAAGCACTGAAGTCATGGGACACGGCAAGCTGCCACGATCATACTCAGTATTGCGGAAGCACTGGGGGGTCGCGGACAGGCAGCGGCTGCCACGCGATCATACTGAAGTGTTACGGAAGCACTGGGGGTCATGGGACACGGCAGCCGAAGCTACCGCAGTCATACTGAGTGTTACGGGAAACTTTTCGAGGGGTCATGGGACACGGCAGCAAGCTGCCACGCGTCATACTAGTATTTTGGAAAGCACTGGGGAATCGCCAGACAGCGGCAGCTGCCACGATCATACAAGTATTTTGGAAGCACTGGGGGGTCAAGTAGGACACGGCAGCAGCTGCCACGATACTGAAGTATTACGGAAGCACTGGGAGTCATGAGACGGCAGCAAGCTGCCACGATCATACTAGTGTTACGGAAAAGCACTGGGAAGTCATGGGACACGGCGGCAAGCTGCTTACGATCGCACTAAAGTGTTGACTGGAAGCACTAGAGGTCATGGGACACGGCAGCAAGCTGCCACGATCATACTGAAGTGTTGGAGAGGCAGCACTGGGGGTCGCTTAGGACGCGGCCTTAGCTGCAGTCATACTGAGTGTTACAGAAGCACTGCAGGGTCATAAGGACACAGCAGCTGCCACGATCATACTAGTGTTACGGAAGCACTGGGGAGTTCATGGGACACGGCAGCAAGCTGCTGCGATCATACTGAGTGTTACTTGGAAGCACTAGAGGTCATAGGACACGGCAGCGCGCGCTGCCACGATCATACTAGTATTTACAGAAGCACTGGGGGAGTGTTATGGAACACGGCAGCAAGCTGCCGCCGATCATACTGAAGTGACACCGGAAGCACTAGAAGTCATAGGACACGGCAGCAAGCTGCCACGATCTGCAGAGTATTTTACGGAAGCACTGGGAAGTCATAGGACGCGGCAGCAAGCTGTGATGGTATAAAATCTTGGAAGCACTGGGGGGTCATGGGACACGGCAGCAAGCTGCCACGATCCTTAGAGTGTGACGCGAGGCTTACTGGGGGGGTCATGGGACACGAGAGCAAGCTGCCAAGATCATACTGAGTATTACCAGAAGCACTGGGGAGGTCGCAGGACACGGCAGCAAGCTGCCACGTCCATACTGAGAGAGTGTTACGGAAGCACTGGGGCGGGTCGCAGGACCACGGCAGCAAGCTGCCACGATCATACTGAAGTGTTTACGGAGAAGCACTGGGGAGTCATTGGACCTGGCAGCAAGCTGCGGCATCATGCTGAGTATTACGGAGGCTTTTGGGGGTCATGGGACCACGGCAGCAAGCTGCCGCACGATCATACTGAGTATTACGCGGAAGCACTGGGAGGTCATGTAGGACACGGCACAGCAGCTGCCACGATCATACTGAGTATTACGGAAGCACTGGGGGGGGTCATAGGACACGGCAGCAAGCTGCCACGATCATACTGAGTATTTTTGGGAAGCACTGGGGGTCTGTGGGACACGGCAGTGGCTGCCCACGATCATACTGAGTGTTTGGAAGCACTGGGGGTCATGGGACCACGGCAGCAAGCTGCCACGATCATACTGAGTGTTACTGGAAGCACTGGGGGGAGTATGGGACACGGCAGCCCAAGCTCTGCCACAGTCATACTGAGTGTTACAGGAAGCACTGGGGAGTCATGGGATCGGCCTGACAAGCTGCCACGATCATACTGAGTATTGCGGAAGCACTGGGGGTCATGGGACACGGCAGCGAAGCTGCCACGATCATACTGAATTTACCGGAAGCACTGGGGAGGTCATAGGACACGGCAGCAAGCTGCCCGCGATCATACTGAGTGTTACGGGAAGCACTGGGGAGTCATAGGACACGGCAGCAAGCTGCCACGATCATACTAAAGTGTTACGGAGGCTTACTGGGGGTCATGGGACACGGCAGCAAGCTGCTGCGATCATACTGGAAGTATTTTGGAAGCACTGGGGCGGTCATGGAGACACACTGGGAGGTCATGGGACACGGCAGCAAGCTGCCATGATCATACTGAGTATTACTGGAAGCACTGGATGGGGTCATAGGACCGGCAGAAGCTGCCACGATCATACTGAGTGTTACAGGAAGCACTGGGGAGTCATGGGACACGGCAGCAAGCTGCCCACACGATCATACTAGTGTTACCTGAAGCCCTTGAGGGTCATGGGACACGGCAGCAGCTACCGCGATCATACTGAGTGTTGGAAGCGCACTAGAGGTCATGGGATACGGCAACAAGCTGCCACGATCATACTGAGTATTGCCGGAAGCACTGGGGAGTCATGGGACACGGCAGCAAGCTGCCCACACGATCATACTAGTATTACGGAAGCACTGGAAGTCGCGGCAGGACACGGCAGCAAGCTGCCACGTCATACTGAAGTATTGCAGGCTTGCTAAGTCATAGGACACGGCAGCAAGCTGCCCGCGATCATACTGAGTGTTACCGGAAGCACTATGGGGAGTCATAGGACACGGCAGCAAGCTGCCACGATCATACTGAGTATTACGCGGAAGCACTGGGGTGTGAGGACACGGCAGCAAGCTGCCTGATCATACTGAAGAGTATTACGGAAGCACTAGGAGTCATGGGACACAGCAGCAGCTAACGATCATACTGAGTAAACTGGAAGCACTGGGGGTCATGGGACACGGCAGCAAGCTGCCCACGATCATACTGAGTATTGCGGAAGCACTGGGGCGGGAGTCGCTGGGACGACGGCAAGCTGCCGCGATCATACTGAGTGTTACTGGAAGCACTGGGAGGTCATGGGACACGGCAGCAAGCTGTCACGATCATACTGAGTATTGCGGAAGCACTGGGGGTCATAGGAAGCCGGCAGCAAGCTGCCACGATCATACGAGTGTTACCGGAAGCACTAGAAGTCGCAGGACACAAAGCTGCCACGATCATACTGGTATTACTGCAGGAGGCACTGGGAGGGCTCATGGACACGGCAGCAACTGCCACGATCATACTGAGTGTTGCGGAAGCACTGGGGGGTCATGGGACGGCAGCAAAGCTGCGATCATACTAAAGTATTACCGAGGAGAAACTTTGGAAGTCTTAGGACCGGCAGCAAGCTGCCCGCGATCATACTGAAGAGTGTTACGGAAGCACTGGGGTGAGGGGTCATGGGACACGGCAGCAAGCTGCTGCGATCATACTGAGTGTTGCGGAAAGAACTGAGGGGGTCGTAGGACCGCGGCAGCAAGCTGCCACGATCATACTCAGTGTTACCACCGGAAAGCACTGGGGAGTCATGGGACACGGCAGCAAGCTGCCCGCGATCATACTAAGTGTTACGGAAGCACTGGGAGTCATGGGGACCCGGCATAAGCTGCCACCTGATCATACTAGAGTATTACGGAAGCACTGGGAAGTCATAGGACACGGCAGCAGCTGCCACGATCACTCTGAAGGTATTTTGGTAGCGCAGAGGAGGTCATGGGGACACGGCAGCAAGCTGCCACGTCATACTGAGTGTGGGAAGCACTGAAATTGTCATGGGACACGGCAGCAAGCTGCCACGATCATACTGAAATGTTACTGGAAGCACTAGAAATTGTCATGGGACCACGTAAGCTTCTCACGATCATACTGAGTATTACGGAAGCACTGGGAGTCATGGGACACGGCAGCAAGCTGCCCACGGTGATCATACTGAGTGTTACCGGAGGCACTGGGAGGTCATAGGACACGGCAGCAAGCTGCCATGATCATACTGAGTGTTACGGAAGCACTGGGGAGTCATGGGACACGGCAGCAGAAGCTGCCGCGTCATACTGAAGTGTTACAGCACTGGGGCGGGGTCATGGGAGGATACGGCAGCAAGCTGCCACGATCATACTAGTGTTGCGCAGAAGCACTAGAGGGTCATGGGACCGCGGCAGCAAGCGCACCACGATCATACCCAGTGTTACCGGAGCACTGGGGGTCATGGGAAAGCGGCAAGCTGCCACGATCATACTAAAGTATTTTTAGGAGAGAAGCACTGGGGTGGGAGGTCATAGGACACGCGGCAGCAAGCTGCGATCATACTGAGTATTTTTGGAAGCACTGGGAAGTCGCAGGACACGGCAGCAAGCTGCCACGTCATACTGAGTATTTACGGAAGCGCGGGGGGTCATGGGACACGGCAGCAAAGCTGCCTGCGATCATACTGAAGTATTACGGAAGCACTGGGGGAGTCATAGGACACGACATGGCTGGCACGATCATACTGAGTGTTACAGGAAAGCACTGGGGGAGTGGGGAGTCATAGGACCGCGGCAGCAGCTGCCACGATCATACTGAGTGTTACGGAAGCGCTGGGGAGTCATGAGGACACGGCGGCAAGCTGCCCGCACGATCATACTGAGTATTTTGGGGCTTTACTGGGGAGTCATGGGGACACGGCGGCAAGCTGCCACGATCATACTGAAGTGTTACAGAAGCACTGGGGGGAGTCATGGGACAGGCGGCAAGCTGCCGCGATCATACTGAGTGTTACCGGAAGCACTAGAGGTCATCAGGACACGGCAGCAAGCTGCTGCGATCATACTGGTGACTGCTGAAGCACTGGGAGGTCATGGGACACGGCAGCAAGCTGCCCCTGATCATACTGATGTTTTGGAGAGCACTGGGGGGAGTCATGGGACACGGCAGCAAGCTACCACGATCATACTGAGTATTTTGGAAGCACTGAGGTCGCCAGGACACGGCAGCCTGCCACCCACGATACTGGAGTGTTACGGAAGCACTGGGGAGATGCATAGGACATGGCAGCAAGCTGCCACGATCATACTGAGTATTTTGGAAGCACTGAGAGGTCATGGGGACACGGCAGCAAGCTGCCACGATCATACAAAGTATTGGAGGCACTGGGGGTCATAGGACCACGGCAGCAAGCTGCCCACGATCATACTAGTATTACGGAGGCACTGGGAAGTCGCCGGAACCACGGCAGCAAGCTGCCACGATCATACTGTGTATTTTGGAAGCACTGGGGGGTCATGGGACGCGGCAGCAAGCTGCCACGATCATGCTGAGTGTTACGGGAAGCACTGGAAGTCATGTAGGACACGGCAGCAAGCTGCCACGATCATACTGAGTGTTACGGAAGCGCGCAGGCGGCGGGGTCATGGGACACGGCAGCAGCTGCCACGATCATACTGAGTATTGCGGAAGCACTGGGAGTCATAGGACACGGCAGCAGCTGCCACGATCCTTTAAAGTGTTACTGGGGCACTGGGGAGTCATGGAAACGCGCAAGCTGCCACGATCATACTAGTGTTGCAGGCACTGGGGGTCATGGGGACACGGCAGCAAGCTACCAGATCATACTGAGTATTACTGGAAGCACTGGGAGGTCATGGACACGGCAGCAAGCTGCCACGATCATACAGATATTTTTTTGAAGCTTTGGGAGGAAATTCATTGGACCACGGCAGTAAGCGCCGCGATCATACTGAGTGTTGGAAGCACTTGGGGGTCATGGGACACGGCAGCAAGCTGCCACGATCATACTTAGTGTTAAGCGGAAAAGCACTTTGGGAGGTCATGGGATACGGCAGCTTAAGCTGCCACGATCATACTGGAAGTGTTACAGGAAAAGCACTGAAGTCATAGGACACGGCAGCAAGCTGCCCACGATCATACACACTAAAGTGTTACCGGAAGCACTGGGGGGTTCATGGGACGGCAGCAAGCTGCGCGACCATACTGGAGTATTGAGAAGCACTGGGAGTCATGGGACACGGCAGCACGCTGCCGATCACTGGGGAAGTGTTTTTGGAAGCACGTTGGGGGTGTTATAGGACACGGCAGCAAGCTGCACCTCGATCATACTAGGTATTTACCGGAAGCACTAGAAGTCATGGGACACGGCAGCAAGCTGCCACGATCCTACAGAGTGTTACCGGAAGCACTGGGGGTCATGGGACACGGCAGCAAGCTGCCATGATCATACTG
>JAJIBD010033518.1:0-22235 GCA_021461705.1 Cryptotis parvus | reverse complement strand
GACTTTCTGTATTCTCTTGGCTTCTTTTGGTCACAAGAAGTATCTGGGAATAAATCTGGTTAGTATTTGGTGAATGATTGAAGGTTTTTGGGTTGGATGATAACATGGAATTGGTTAACTATGCAAGTGAATTTGAAGATAATAGATGCACTACATTATAGTAAAGTAAGCCTGAGAACAGATAAAGCACTTAGTACACAAAGTAAGATTGGAAAATAAAGGCTAAGTCAGAAATAAATGGGCAAAGAAAAAATACTGGCCAGAGAGTGAAAAAATAGTGTAACTTAAAAATGAATTTGGTAAATCAATATTGGGCTGTGGGGTGGAATAATGATCATAGAATCCAGAGATTTTGGGGAAGTCAGCAGGACTTCCTGGAACTAGAATCTGACAGACAACTGAAGAACAATAATTTTGTTTTAAGGAAAATACGGCTAAAATTGAGTCATCTGGGGGAATGGTGGCACAGGAAGGGATATAAAGTGCAGATAGAAAAACAGGGTTGAGGGGCGGAGCCGATAGCCAGCGGGTAGGGTGTTTGCCTTTGTACTGCGGCCGGCCCATGCTGGCCCGGGTTCGATCCCTGGCATCCCATATGGTCCCCTGAGCAACGCCAGGAGTAATTCCTGGAGTGCAGAGCCAGGAGTAATCCCTGAGCATCGCCAGGTGTGACCCAAAAAAAAAAAAAAAGAAAGAAAAGAAAAAAACAGGGTTGAGTAGAGAAACTTCAAACCATTTAACAAATGGGTAGAAGAAACAAATTCAAGGGAAGTTATACCAGAAGTGAATAGGCTGTAAAATAGAGGCAAATTAGAACCATTTATGACATGAGGCTCAGAGACACAAAGTTTAGATATAACCCACAAGCTCAGTAATATGAAGTGTGGGAAGGGTCAAGTCTGTTAGAGAGAGCATCTGTGTGCCATGGGATAAAATGGGAGAACGTGACTGTGGAGGGCTAGAGATAAAAGTGCTGAGACATTCAGAATCCAGTGATACTCAGGCAGCACAGCAAGCAGTCATTTACTAATGTCTGTAGTGACTACCCCTTTAGTGGTTACAACTGTGAAAAGCAAAAAGAATGATAGAAAAGACTAAATGACATTAAGACTCATTCTCTGTCCTGTCCGAAGGCCTCAGAAATGTGGACCCCCAAAGAGTGAGATGCATGGGCCTTGCTGGAAAACGGGTAATTGCAGTCATGAGCTGTCTAGGATGTGGTTTAGAATAGCCTCCCTCCTGACAATAAGTATGAAGTTAAATTTTTAAAAACTGTACTCAGAGAATAAGATTCTTTCTTTGACAGTACAAGCTAAAGATTCTAAATTAAGTAATGCAAGAAGAATCCATGAGTTTTTATTTTTCCTTCAGAAATAGAAGCCACTGAACATGCAAGCAATAAACCTTCTGTTGGCATTCCTCTCCAAGGTAGGAATGAAGGGGTAGACATCGTCATTCTTGGTAACTGGAGAAAAAGATTGTTTTAGGGTTGGATGGGGGGCTTTTTGTGTGTGAAGAGCCGAGCCAGTGTATTGATGAGTACTGGATGGCAGATTCTTCAGGTGTTCGGGTCTGACTTTGTCTGGGCCAGGTGCTGTTCACTGATTTACCAACAAAATGACATGTCAGATTTCAGAAGGCAGAACATTGGGAACGACATATCCATCCTGCGGAATTTGGTATGTGGGCAGGTGGACGTGGCTATTAAAGAGATCCAAGTAGAGACATGAATAATCTTCTCCATTGCCTTTTGGAAGATGTGATCAATCCATCAGGACATTGGAGGGCAGTGATCTTGGTCTTATAGTTGGCAAAGGACAGAATTGCAAATGCTATTCCTGGCTTCTGCTGCATCAGCCAGTATTTCTGCTCTTCTCTCTTTGAGGTCTTCCTTTATCGCTTCTCTACACTGCTTTGCAAGTTTGGACATTAGCATTTGGTTGCCTGAGGCTCGCGCCTTGCCACATTGGCGAATGAGCTCTAGAGTTTTTGAAGACAGGCGTCCTTTTGTGACTTTCTCTCTCCCAGCATTCTTCACACAATCCTGGAGGTGGCTGTAGCGAATAGTAGTGAAAAGCTTAAATAGTAGACTGTGTAAAATAATGAATCAATTCAGTTCTCAGACAAGCAAGAATCTAAAGTTTTCCTAAAGCACCCAAAAACTCTAATAACTGGGAGGGGGAAGCAAAGAAATTCAGCTTCATTAGCAGACAGGACAGGAATACAGGCAAGTCCTCAAGTTCCTTAAAATTCTCTAGCCTGAATGAGGAGGACTTCAAATCAACATTCTATGTGACAACAGTGAAATTTAAGCAATTGCTAGAAGAGGAATTCAATTAACTCAGAGAATTGATTCAAGGTATGAAAGAAGTCATACAAAAAAAGAGCTGAAGGAACTAAAGGATTCAATAGCAAACCACAGTAACAAAATCCTGGATGCAGGGAGCCATGTTAGCAAATTTGAAAACAAAATACAAGTTATGAACAATATTATGAAGAGACACAAAAAGGAGAGAAGACAAAGAATGGAAGAGAATATAAAATATGTAATAGATGAAAGTAAGAGATATAATTTCCAAATTATAGGAATATCAGAAAGAGAGAGAAAGGATAAGAATAATCATTTGTGGAAAAGAGAACTCAGAATTTCCCCAGTGTCTAGAGGGAGGCTTTTGCACAGATTCAAGAGGCAGAGAGAATCAACCAAAATAGATTTAAACAGAAGAACACCAAAATATATTGTAATCAAAATGGTAAGAATCAATGTTACAGAAAGACCATTTAAAGCAAGAAGAGAGTAGAAAAACTCAAATATAAAGGAAATAACATAAGAATGGCAACAGATCTCCCATAAGAGTGGAGTGACATATTCAAAGCACTGAATAAAAAAACTTTCAGCCTAGAGTCCACTGCCCTGAAAAATGTTTTTATTTAGATTTGAGGGATAGATGAAAATATTTTCAGACAAACAAGCGTTGAGGACATTTACTGTAACTAAACCAACTCTTTAAGAATTACTGAAAGGCTGTATATTTGAAAGTGTGTTTAAAGATATTCAGTTCTATTCCATAGGTCTATGGGTCTGTCTCTATACCAATACCACACTGTCTTAATTACAACTGCCTTGTAGTAGAGTTTGAGGTTGGGGAAAGTGATACCTCCCATCTTCTTTTTCCCAAGAATTACTTTAGCTATTCGTGGGGGTTTATTATTCCATACAAATTTCAGGAGTGTTTGTTCAATTTCTTTGAAGAACATCATGGGTATCTTTATAGGGACCGCATTGAATCTGTATAAAGCTCTAGGAGTATTACCATTTTGATAATGTTAATCCTTCCAATCCATGAGTAGGAAATGTGTCTCCATTTCCTCAGGTCCTCTTTTATTTCCTGAAGTAATGTTTTGTAGTTTTCTTTGTAAAGATCCTTACAATCTTTGTCAAACTGATTCCTAGGTATTTGATTTTCTGCATCACAACTGTGAATGGGATAGTTTCTTTCATGTCCCTTTCTTCTCTTTTATTGTTCGGATATAGGAAGGCCATTGAATTTTGGGTATTGATTTTGTACCCTGTCGGGCGCTCCACGGGGTCCCCGACAGTGCCAGGAAGCGAAGTTCCCTTCTACCTCCGGCCGGGCGAGGAACGGATGAAAACTCAGGAATCCGATGCAGTTTTAAAAGGCTTTACTTATCACAGGTTCAGGCATACAAATCAGCAAAAAGGAAAAACCTGATGCTTAGGATTCCAGGCTAGAACCCCAGCCATGTGTAGGCCAAGATGGCGACCACCACGTGTAAAAGCTTCCAAGGGGAATGAACGCTCACAAGGAGAGAGATCCCACAAGGAAGAAGGAAGGGAGAGCAGGAACCGGCTAGTTTATATCCCTGTAACTCAGACCTTCCTCCCACTGTTATGGAAAGCAGGGAGGGTCCAATGCCCTTAGGTAATCCCCTCCCTGCACCTCACCTAGGGCCTTTACTGTGCTAATGTTTTGAGCCGAAATCTGCTTAGGAATGCTTTTGTAGTGTAGAGAAGGGGGTTTCTGAGATGGCATGTCTCTGTACCTTGACCAACACCAATGCCAGTTAAATATTTCTCCAAGCCTTCACAAGTCTCCTCTACTTCATTGTAGTTTTATATTTTAGTTGCCTTTGAGTATATCAGGAGCCATGCTTGTTTGTTTGGAAGCAAACAGCATTTCTCTCTGGTCTAATTACTTAGGTGTCCTACGTGGCCAGGCTAATATGCTGGTAAGATCTAGCTAGTCCCACGATGATTGTGATAGCATGGGAGAATATTTATACCAGCTAGTACAGCATACATGGTCGGATAAACTGCCACATTTAGACTACCCCCTTATCTACGGAGTGATTTGCGGGAGGCAATCCAGAGCAGATGCAGCGGCCCTTAGGGAGTCCTGCAACAGTACCCTGCCACTCTTCTGTGGAATCTATTATTTCTAGGAGATTCTTGATATACAACCACTTAATCTTCAATAAAGAAGAAAAAATATTAAGTGGAACGAAGAAAGCCTCTTCAACAAATGGTGCTGGGAAAACTGGGCCACTATGTGTAAAAAAACTTAGACCTCCTTCTAACTGTATTACTGTACCACTGTCTTCCCGTTGTTCATCGATTTGCTCAAGCAGGCACCAGTAACATTTCCATAAGTCCTGTCACAAGCAAATGTAGCCCAAGGGTTACACTGCTTGCTCCAGGGACAGGAAGAGTCTAGAATCTGGAAACAACCTAAATGCCCGAGAACAGAGGACTGGCTAAAGAAACTGTGGTTCATCTACACTATGGAATACTATGCGGCTGTCAGAAAAGATGAAATTATGAAATTTACCTGCAAATGGATGGACATGGAGTCTATCATGCTGAGTGAAATTAGTCAGAAGGAAAAGGACAGATATAGAATGACTGCATTCATTAATAGGATATAAATAGATACCAGTGTTTTAATAAATATGGTAAATGGTAATGGCAAATTAAAACTCACCACTGAATATACACAAAGAGACTTAAGTGATAAACTCTAAATATCTGCAGGGCTAGCCACAATGTGTAAAATAAGAGGGAGAGAGATGCAGAGACAGAGAGAGAGAGATAGAGAGAGAAAGAGAGGAAACTGGGGTACCTGCTATTAAGGCGGCCTGGGGGACGGGAGGAGGAGGGGTGCATTGGTGGTGGAAATGGGGCACTGGTGGAGGGATGGGTGCTGGAATACTGTATTACCAAGAACCAATTATGAACACCTTTGTAATTGTATGTTTCACGGTGGTATAATAAAAAAATTTTTTAAAAATACAGTTTGGTTGGGGGAGAGGGGTTGTGTTTGTGATTGTGTTTTCGAAGACTAAGACATCTAGAAAATTCAAACCTCAAATTGTTCAAGTTCTGGAACACTGTATGATCAGAACCCAAATATGAACATCTTTGTAATTGTATATCTCACAGTGGTATAATAAAATACTTTTTAAAAAATTGTTCAAGTTGACACAAATGATACGCCAACTTTTCTGTTTACGCAATCCACATTCTTCCTTATCCTCTGAAGTTCGGAGGTAATTAGAATCCATACCGCGAGATGCCATCTGAATAGACACTATCTTCTCAGCAGAAATTATATTTTCATGCATTAGTCATTCTTCTCCAAAAAGCTGTGGGATTCCTAATAAAGGCCGTGCCTTCATAGTCCTCTTGCATGTTTGTGTTTCTTATATAACTGACATGTTTCACTCTAAATTAAAACTTAAAGACAGAAGTAGTAGAATTAAAGGTAAACCCTATATTTGAATCCCTCCATCTGCAATCACTTGTTTTAATAAAATCATATTCATGTATCCTTGTATAAACAAAATGTATACAATTCAAGAACACCCATATTTCAAACCAACCCTGGTTGAGCAAGAGTTCAACTTAATCTTATCTTTAACTAAAAAATTCCTTCAAGTATGCATCTTTTAATATGCATCCAGCTGAGTTAGCATGCTGAGCATATTTTGTAAATCAAACTATAAATAGCTATAATAAATGTCATATGTAAATTGATCTATTTTCAAGGTTTCTGAGTACAACAGAGAAGCTGAATAATTTTTTGAATGGCTGACAAATACTTTTTATGCTTTTGCATTTGGATATCTCCCAGACAACTGAGCAAATTTTCCTAAACTTTATCTACAATTCCATATAATATTAAAAGTGAAGTTGGCAAAATTTACTTGCTAAAGATAATTACGCCTCACTCAAATGAGAGAAGGAATCTGGAGTTCCGACCTCCATTGACGATCCAGAGTCAGGGACACTGTCTCATTTGCCAAGGAGTAGAAAATCAGATGGGTTGGACATGTAATGTGATTGGAGATGACCGCTGGACTAGAGCCATTACTGACTGGATCCCATGGCACGTCAAAAGATCATGTGGCCACCTACCTACAAGATGGTCAGACTTCTTTGTCAAGTCCCTGATGGACGGTTTGAGGCTCTTCATATTCCTGGAGCAAAGCAGATGCCATTGGGCTACACTAGCATGTGATAGGGCCAAATGGAAACATTACTGGCGCCCGCTCGAGCAAATTGATGAATAACAGGATATCAAGTGATCAAGTGATCAAGTGATCAAAGATAATTAATGAAAAATATCATAGCAATGGAAATTAATTACTTGAGCTGAAAATATAGGCCCTACGTTCATATAACTTTATTACGATAACATAATAAAAAAATGAAAAGGTACTATAAAAGAATAATAAATGGAAATGTGCATAGATACAAAATTCATAATGAAAATTACTGCTGTCATAGGGTACAAGTTGTGAATACCCCAAAGCAATAATCTTACACTTTTTCACAACCTCCTAAATGACTATAATGACAATAAGACAGGTCTATAAAAAGATTTCTGCTCACACTGAAGATTTATAGCAACTAAAATAATTGGATTTCCTCATAACACTTATTAATTTCCTATCTTATGTAAATATTAATTACTGAACAGGAATAATATACTGGCTAAGAATAAAACAACTGACCTGAAGAAAATATAAGATACAAGCTAGCAAATTCTATTTGCTTCCTACCAAATCATATGCCACAGAGAGAGAGAGAGAGAGAGAGGAGCCAAAAAGAAAGAACTTGAAGTTCCATTTCCATTTCTTTCTAATACAACAAACTTAAAAACATGAAATGGTCTTTGCTAATTGCAGTAACCAAGTCTTTTTCTTAAAGGCATCCATTCTTGTAAGTAGAGAACCTAAATTGGGTAAAAGTTTTGACCTACCCTTGCCCAGAATCTAAATCTAAATTTAGATTTAAATTTATTTAAATCTAAATAAAGTCTGTACAGACCATAAAACATCAACATGAAGTCAATTGCTTCAAGACCCTGAGTCATCCCTGCACTCAGTTTTTGAGATACCACCAACTTACCTGCAGGTAGAAGAGGCAAAAATGCAAACGTAATTAATTAATTAACTAATTAATTAATTTCCATTGCTATGATATTTTTCATTAACTGTCTTTGATCACTTGATATCCTGTTATTCATCAATTTGCTCCCTCATCTTTGTTTATCTGGTACAATTCACCATACTTACAGTCTTCCATCTATATTTTTTCAAATATCAGCTGTGAAGTTTTCAACCAGAAGTCTACCTAACTGAAGAGAAACAACCAAGTGCTCCCTCACCAAACCTCCGCCACAACCCAGAAATCTCTGGGACTTAATTCTATCAAAGGGTTTCATCTTCTCCATCTGCTCACCATTTTTTTATTTGTTAAATGCCCAGACTTCTAATTCAAGAGAGGAAATCTAATTAGTAGAAGGAGCAGAGGGACCTTGAATAAGTCAGTCGGGGACTCCAGGGACCTTGAGAGTTCAGTGGGGAGAAGTCTCAGCCCCTGTGTGCCCATCAGAGGAAACTGACAATTAACTGCTCTGCTCCCTGGGAAAACTAGGTCTGTGCATGCATGCTCTTTTGAACAGCTTCCCTTTTTGCTAGCTAAATCCCAGAAATATCCCTTTGGAAGTCAGTACAAGTTCCTAAGATGTCTCCAGGCCTGAGAAGGCTTCCAGACACTGAGAAAACTCAAGAATTATAGAAACAAAAATAAATACATAAATAAATAAAAATAAAATAAAAGAATTATAGAAGCATTTAAAGGGATTAGATTGGAGATTCTCACCTAAACAAATCCAAACATGTTACCACAAATTCAAACTTTCTAGTAAGTATAGCACTTCTTTACTGAGCCAAGAACCTGCAAACACTTGAGGACAAATTTGCTTCTTGCCAAAAACACCATTTCTGAATCAAACCTGGTTTTTCTGGTTTTTTAATTAAATTATTGCATTCATAATTTTTCCATCCAGATCAGACCCCAAGCAGAAGAGTTTTTTCTCATTTCTTAACTATCAGTCAAAAATTTCTCACTCAGAAAGAGAAAAGAGATAAAGAACTCTTCACTGAGGTAGGCTAGGGGAGAGGGGAGGGAATCGGGGATATTGGTGGTGGGAAATGGGCGCTGGTCGAGGGATTGGTGCTGAAACAATGTATGACCAAAACCCAGACATGAACATCTTTGTAATTGCATATCTCACAGTAACATAACAAAATATTTGAAAAAAAAAATTCTCACTCATCACTATCAGATGTGGAAAGCAATGAGGTGAGTCTCCAGCCTAAAAAAAAGCAAATCATAGTTCACTGTCTTCCCGTTCATCGTCGATTTGTTTGAGCGGGCACCAGTAACATCTCCATATGACCTGTCTCATGCAAGTAGAGCCCAAGGGCATCTGCTTGCTCCAGGAACATAAAGAGCCTCAAACCATTCCATCAGGTCATGGGAATGAGGTCTATAATTGTTACTGGTATCTGGCATATCAAATACGACACGGGTAGCTTGCCAGGCTCTGCAGTGCGGGTAGCAGGCATAGTTATCCTTCATCATTTTACCCCAAAGGTCTTCACTGTTGGATTATTCTCAGATCTGAGACAACAAAGTGTGCGTACTAAATACATAAAGTATACACAATACCTAAGATGCTATACCTAAGAATCATAAGCTTAAAAGTGACAGACTTCAAGCCAGAAAGATAGCACAGTGGGAAAAGTGTTTCTGTTGCACACAGCTGCCCCCAGTTCAATCCAGAGCCATAGATACCAGAGCCAGGAGTGATACCTGAGTACTACCAGGCATGGTCCACCACTACAATCACCCCCACAAAAGTCACTCATCACACCATTATTGAGGGCCAGAGAGGATCCTCATGGATCTCATGGATAGGATCTGAGTCGTTAGTTCAAGTTCATTAGCAGCATAGAATCTTTTCTGTGCTCCTGATCCCCCATAAACTAAAGAATCCCAGGATAAATGGGATGTAAGTGGAAGATTCAAAGTTAAAGGCTATTTAACTTGGGTCCGGGAGACAGCATAGCAGTTAAGGTGCATGCCCAACATGCATTCAACCTGGTTCAAGTCCCAGAAGTGCATAGTGCCCAGTGCCCATCCTCCACAATGCAGCACTGCCAGGAACAGCCATGGATGCTCATACATTAGATCCTCCGGCCCTTGCACTCAATCTGGGTAGCATCACATCCCTGGGCTCTTGAAACAACTATAGAGCCACCTGAGCACCCTGTAAAAGAGTGCTCCCCCACAAAAAAAATTTAAATTGGGGAAGAACTTTCTATAATTTATATTTATTTGGTCTCTTTCAGTTCTCTTCTATAGTCCCCCATGACAGCCAAGCTCAGTGCAAAGCTCTAGATCACAAGGAGAAAGAGTCTCCAGTAGCTACCTTTCCTGTGGGTCTGGAGTAGTTGGGTCTGGATCTCTTCCGGGGTTGCGGAAGGAGCTGTCGGTCTGGCATGTCTCTATTCTGGGGTAGCTGGCATGGAGGTGGAGGAAAGGGCAAGGAGCCCAAATCCCGCTCCAAAAGTCTGGCCAGCCTGGCCCCTCCCCGCATGATGAGCGAACCCTTGGAGCAAACCAGACCCACAGCTGCGCCACTCAGCCCCCCATGGGAAGCAACCCATGGAGCTGACCTCAGTGGCTGGTAAGGAGCTCGGCCAGCCCCTGGCCGAGTCCAACATTGCTCCAAGGGTTAGCTCACACGTGCAGGGAGAGGGGCCAGGCTGGCCGGACTTGGAGTGGGAATTTGGGCTCCTCCGCCCCTTTCTTCCTCCTCCTCCTCAGCTACCCGAAAGAGAGACATGCCAGACCCACAGCTTTGTCAGCACGCAGCCGCATAGCAGCCGAGCAACAATCTGAAATAGGTACTAGATGTTAGGATCAGGTCCTTCCCAGTATCTTTCACATGTATACATTGAATACAGCACTAGGCAGGTTCTAGTTGTGACCCATCATCCCAGTGAGCCTAGCAGGAAGCCAGAGCAATCCCCACACAATGAAGTCAGTCATTCTCAACATTCAGACTACAGCTCCTCAGAGCTCCACCCTAGAGAACCTGATCTTTCCCCATTGAGTTTCATCAGTAAATGCTCAAGGTGAGAGCCTTCTACTGAATGTATATCACCTACACAGCAGAGCCTGGCAAGCTACCCGTATTTTATTTGATATGCCGAAAAACCAGTAACAATTATCAACCTCATTCCCATGACCTGAAAAAATGGTTTGAGGCTTTTCCTGTTCCTGAAACAAGCGGATGCCCCTGGGGTACACTTGCTTGCAACAGGACTTATGGAGATGCTACTGGTGCCCGCTGGAGCAAATCGATGAACAACGGGAAGAGAAGTGATACAAGTGAAGCATAACCCTCCACTCCAGTATAAGATTTTCTTTAAAGCCACTGGCTCAATGGCTTCTAAGATTCCAACCAGCTTTTTCTAATTGAAACTTGCCATGTTTCAATGAGAAGAAATGACTTAGATCAGTATCTTCAAGCTTCCTGTGCATTGAAAGCTTTGTCTCACTTGCTGAGCCTACTGTTTCTCTGAAACTATGGTCCAGGACCGTAGCAACAGCCACAGGTATTGTGTGAATTTATGATTTAAGTTACTTAACAATACGTAGCATTTCAGTTATGTTAGCCACATGAAAATGTTTACCACCTATATGCATCTATGTGTCTACAGAGAGAACATTTTCCGTCCTCAGAAAGACCCCACTGTTATTTTGCAACGCTGCTTTTTCCTGTCAGTGTTAATATCAGCATTCCAAGTTGCATAAGTGTGGATGTTCAGTGGACTTCTATGGCACTCCTATTCTCCAACATCAACAGAGAATCCCAGAGATGAGCACTAGAGACAGGAGCAATAGGTCAGATGTGTCCACAGGAATAGACCAGATCCCTTGCAGAACCAATTATAACTAAAATTCATAGCCCTCTGAATTTTCTTAATCCTCAGAACTAGAAAAAAATTCCATGTAGTGTTAAAATTCTGTGCTTGGGAAATCATCATTAACACTACTTTAAATTACTGAATCTCAAAAAAAAAAAAAAATATATATATATATATATAAACAAACCCTGTCTCAGCCCAAAAAAAAGGCAAACCTTTTTTTCTTTTCTAATCTATTGTCCTTTTAAAGCTTGATGTCAAAATTTAAAAAAAAGAATATCTATGAAAACAGGAAGCCATCACCAATAGTAAAGAATGGGCAAGGTCCTAGCTTCCATCCTCAGCACCACACAGACCCCACAATGCAATTTTGGGTTGAAATCCTCGTGGCCCCCAGCACTACTCTGCCTGAGTTCTGGAGTCAACCAGCCTGCATTGCACTTCAGGATGAGAATTCCCATAAGTGGTTCTGGCTCACAAAATAATGCTGGCTATGGTACCTTTAACATTCTTTTAAAAAAAAAAGTCAGTGTATAAAGCATCACTGTATCACTGTATCACTGTCTTCCCGTTCATCATCTGTCGGGGGGCTCCGCCCGGTGTCCCCGACAGTGCCGGGAAGCGAGTTCCCTTCTACCTCGAAGCCGGCGAGGAATGGATGAAAACTCAGGAATCCGATGCAGTTTTAAAAGGCTTTACTTATCACAGGTTCAGGCATACAAATCAGCAAAAGGAAAAGCCCGGTGCTTAGGATTTCAGGCTAGAACCCCAGCCACGTGTAGGCCAAGATGGCGGCCACCACGTGTAAAGGCTTTGTAAAAGGAGAAGAAGACTTCCAAGAAGGGTGCACGCTCACAAAGAGCAAGAGCCCACAAAGAAGTGCCCGAGAGAAGAAAACCAGCTAGTTTATACCCCTGCAACTCAGACCTTCCTCCCACTGTTATGGAAAGCAGGGAGGGTCAAATGCCCTTAGGTAATCCCTCGCTGCACCTCACCTAGGCCCTTTAGTATGCTAATGTTTTGAGCCAAGATCTGCCTGGGAGTACCTTTATAGGGTAGAGAAGCAGGTTTCTGAGATGGCATGTCTCTGTACCAAAGATTAATACTAATGCCAGTTAAATATTTCTCCAAGCCTTCACAAGTCTCTTCTACTTCATTGTAGTTTTATATTTTAGTTGCCTTTGAGTATATCAGGGAGCCATGCTTGTTTGCTTGGAGGCAAACAGCATTTCTCTCTGGTCTAATTACTTAGGTGTCCAGCGTGGCCAGGCTAATATGCTGGTAAGATCTAGCTAGTCCCACAATGATTGTGGTAGCTTGGGGAGAATATTTATACCAGCTAGTACAGCATACATGGTCAGATAAACTGCCACATTTAGACTACCCCCTTATCTACGAAGTGATTTTCAGGAGGTAATCCAGAGCAGATGCAGCGGCCTTTAGGAGTCCTGCAACAATCATCGATTTGCTCAGTGGGCCCCAGTAACATCTCCATATGTCCTGTCTCATGCTAGTAGAGCCAAGGGCATCTGCTTGCTCCAGGAACATAAAGAGCCTCAATCGATTCCGGAATGAGGTCTATAATTGTTACTGGTATAAAGCATAGGTCAAGTTGAAAATAAAGTACTAAAGTTTTGCCCAAGAGAACAGCTGGACCCTAAGTATTCTATTGCATTTAAGCATCACATATATATGTTACCTACAGGGAGGAATCAATCAACATCACTTCTTGTACAGAAAGGATCAGGAGCTAAGGATCTATCTAAAAAAAGACTTTTTGAGCCACATGCATGCAATACACTCTATTTTCTGAGCAAATGCCAAGTTGAAGGGAAGCAGACAGCAGCTGTTTGAATGGAAAGTTAATTCTCATATATCTAAATAATACTCTAAAACCTTGGCAACCTAAGATTATCACAATATAAGACTAGAATCTTTCACTATTGCCATTAGTATTTGCAGCAGACATTTAACTTTAGCAACAGAAGGTAGTTGCAAGAATAAAATGGGAGCTGTGAATAAGATTTGGAGCCTTTGTACACATTAAATGAATGAATGACAGTTAAACATTTCTCCATGGGGCAAAATACAATTTTAAAGACATTTTTAAGATAAATCATGCAAAATTAGGGTTGTGAAAATAAGTGGTTTTAATGTAATGTTGCATTACATTAAAATGTACCATACAATAAAATGTATTGCAATAATTCTTTCAAGGCTATATTCCTCTAAATATAAATGTTGTTTTAATCATTTATACTCATTAATGTTTTATGGAGGGAAACATAAGGAAGTATACTTAATGTAGGTGGAAGGTTTTAGTAGATAGTAAAAGGGTCTTTAGGAGAAAAGACTTTCCTGGTCAGGATGGACTTGAGAAACCAGGTAAAAACAATCTCTTTGCTGGAGAAATTTCTCTCTGCTGGATTAAGATGTGACAAAGGATGGGTCAGAGAGATCTTCTGGAGAGATAGTACAGTAGGTAGGGGTGCTTGCCTTGCTTGCAACTGACCCAGCATATGGTCCCCTGATCATCAGCAGTAGTAATTCCTGAGTGCAAAGCCAGGAGTAACCTTCTGAAGAATCACTAAGTGTGGCCCAAAAACAAACACCCAAAAAAGACGTGGCAAAGGTCATTCCCAATTTCACTTACAAGAAGATCAGTTTGCAGCTATCCATAGTCAAGACACCATGGGGGGAATGCCAGGGCCAGGGTGAGGTCAAAGCACCTTCCTAAATCTCAGCATCAGAAAGGACCCATTGTTGAAGGATCAGAACCATGTCTCGCCTTGAACACAATTGCCCCCAGCACAACTAAAACTCAGTGAAAATGAATTCATTCTAAGGAAAGTAAATAGAATATAATTAGTCAAAACTCAGAAGCACCTGGAAAGCATCAGGATGAACAGAAGGTGAAGAATCAGTGCTTTTAATGAATATTAGTACATAGTAAAAGTAACGAGATGTCAATTCTGAGATTAGATTCTGTCTTATCCAAAACTCTCTCTTGTTCTCCTATGCTTTCTCTGTTAAAGCAAGACTACAAGCACACATGACCAGGAGCTAAGAGTGCTGTTTAGTTGATTCTCAATGTGATTGAGGCCCCTATCCTCCAGTAACTGTCTCATGTCAATAATTATTTGAGTTTATGAGGACGCTTCCCAATCCAACCATCAGTTTAGAATAGCATCCAAGCCAACACCTTAACTGGAACTTTGTGACAGATTCTAAAGTAGGGTACCCATGGAAGTCACTTAGACTCCTACATCACAGGAACTAGAGGAGAAAGAAAAATGTGTGTAAGTTTGATCTGCCAAGCTTGGGGCTAATCTGTAATACAACAATAAGTAATCTTTACCTGGTATGGAAAGGGGTTGGCAGGTGGGTGGTTCTGTGGTACCACTTTTTTTTTTTTTTGGGTCACACCTGGCAATGCTCAGGGGTTACTCCTGGTTTTGCACTCAGGAATTACTCCTAGCGGTGCTCAGGGGACCATATGGGATGCCGGGGATAGAACCGAGTGGGCCGCATGCATGATAAATGCCCTACCTGCTAAACTATCGCTCCGGCCCTGTGGTACCACTTATTAATGAAATAGTTTTTATTTGTGTCTTTATATAACCAAAGAGAATGTGAAGGGAGAGAGCTAGACACAAAGCAACTAATATAGATCTAGCACCTACTATTTGTTAGGCAGTGTAATTAACACATAAATCATCTTGTGTAATTAGCACATAAATCATCTTGTTTATTCTTCTCCAAAACTTTTTAAACTTGAAATGATCATTCTCCTTTTAAGAAGTTATTTAGCTGATAAATACCTGAAGATTAAAAAAATAAAATTCGGGGTAAAGTTCCTGGAATAATACCTGGAAAATAACTTTAATAAATGTTCAACTTCCTTTCCTAGCTCTTGCAGAGAAATATAGTCAAATTGAAAAAGAAATCAGAGACTTGAATCCTATAGCTGCAATGATTACAGTTTTAGAAGAAAAAGAGCCATAAGAATAAATTAACCAAGATTCAAAACAAATCCCGACAGCCGAAAATATTGGACTGCAGCTACTGAGATTAAATGAAACCGGGTTAATGTAAAGACCTACATTTAGGATTAGAAAATTAATCTTAGTTGATTAATTTAAGCTTACAGAAAACTTTAATAGACAGTAGCTTATATAAAATAGAACAATCTTAATTTTGTTAAGAACAATCTTAATATTGTTAATCTTAATCTTAAAATTAATCTTAATCTTAATATTATTAAGAACAATCTTAATTGTTAATTTTAATATTGCTAGCCACAATCTTAATATGAACCAAAAGTATGCAAAGATCCTAAAAAAATGATCTTGCTCTTGGTCTTCATTAATTCAACAACAGTCTGCAGCAGTGATCCTAGCATGGAGATTTTCAGTACATTCTACATTGGTCAAAGCACAAATGGAGAAGCAAGACTAGTTCCAGGCTGTGGTTCTAGGAGGAAATTAACTAAGGCACCACCTTGTAAAAGTTCCTTAGCCTCTCTTGGTCCTAGCTACTTGATCTATAAAAAAGAGGATGTTGGACTAAGATCTCCTTAGAGCATCTGGCTGACAACGGAAATTATTCTCTGCCTAGTAGTGTCCTGGTCTTGTGAATCAGATTTATGACAGGATAGTCAGGCATTTAGCTTCTTGACCCCCCATTACAACACAGCCTGAAATTTCTACATCATCTACAGCAGTGACACTCAAGAATTTTCCATGGAGCAATATTTTGGTGATTTTCTAATTTAATGATGAGTCTGTAATCAAAGCATCAGAAACACTGTTTTTTCCTTCTCTTCATTAAGATTGTCACCATGCCACCATGTTAAGGACTGAAAGTTCCATAAATAGGAAGCAAGTATAACTTTGTTCAGAGTAATATTTCATTTTTAATTTACCATAAACTCTGGTGCTAAAACTCTGTCCAAAGACCCTACTTTGTCGAGCAATGACTTGGACAACAACATTGACAATCAGTTATTTGGATACATCCTGTGATCACCAATGTCCCCAATTTCCCTCCAGCCACTCCAACCCTGCCCCCCACAGCCTGCCTGTATATGTATGGCAGATACTTCTTCTCTCTCTCTTCATCTATCCATCTATCTCTTTCTCTCTATCTATCTATCTATCTATCTATCTCTGTCTCTTTCTCATTTTCCTTTTTAGGCACTGTGGTTTGCAATACTGTTACTGAAAGGATACCATCCATATCATTTACCTCCTTTCAGCACTCAGTTTTTATCCATAGTGATTATTTCTAACTTTTATTGTCAAGTATTGTAACTGCCCAAGAATAGATGGAGTGGGTAAAGAAACTATGGTACAGCTACACCATAAAAAACACTAGTTGCCTGTCAGGAAAAATGAAGTCATGATGGAGATAGAGTATCATGCTGAGTGAAATGAGTCAGAGGAAGAGGACAGACATAAAATGATTGATCCATTTGCAGGATATTTTTTAAAACCATAGTGTGAAATAATAACCGAAGACAGTAGAAACAAGGGTTGGGAGAACTGATCCACGGTAGGAAGTTAGTCTCAAAGGGCGGGGGGAGCCACTTAGGACAGAAAAGAGGGAACATTGTAAACTTATGGTTCATATCATCACCACTCTGTTGCCCAGTTTAGCATGGAAATTAATGGTGAGGGGAAACTCAAGATCTACTACAGCAATAATCTACACTGTCTTAACAACCTTTAAACAGACTTAATGAAGGCAGATTTAAGTCTTGAGAGCTTTCATTACTATTAAAGAAGTTTGGCCACTGCCAGTCTCTTTCATAATGATAATGTGGGCTCCCTAGCACATAAAATTTAATTACTGAGAGACATAATAGATTCAAGGGACCTGCCTGATGGAAAATTGATAGTTCTTCCCAGACATTTCTTCCATTGCCCTACATCCATCCTTCCAAATCCCTGTTTATCTTCCAACCCAAACCCAGGCTCTCTATCTCTTACTTGAATTATCCCCTCAGTTTTCAATGACTATTTCATGCCCAAATTCCTAGTGCTTCATAGAGAACCTAGGGGAAATGTAATTAGAGGATTAAGGCATGAAAGAAGAATATGGGGAAGCCAATATCAATAAAGAAAGGTATGCTACAAAACTGTTGGGGAAAATGAATATTCGGATAAAGAAGAGACATAATAAAGGAACCCTAAAAAAATCAACCTTATACAGCCATTAACATTTAAGACAAAATTTTTATTCTTTCTCTTATCATCATTGGGCTCTAACTTGAGCAAGTTACATCATTTTTTCTGAGCATCAAAATATTTAGATGGAATTAGTTCTGACAGCAGATTCCCCTGATAACATTATTTAAGCAGATCAAATCTCTCATACAGAGCCCAGATATATAAATCTAAGGCTCATAAGAATATAACAATTCTAACTGGACATAACTCCTTCCATCTTCAATTTAATTATCCTAGAGTGTGGTCTTGTCAGGGCATGATCTTTAGCAGGAAAGTAGAGCATGGAAAATGAGACCTATGTATTAGGAGCCTAAAATAACTGTTGCAAACCATACTACGGTTGACCTGAAAATAGGGAAATCTAATATGGGTAGTTATTTGTGAGGAACAGAATAAAATGAAAACATGTCACACAATGCTACAATGCTTCCATAGAGCATCAGTTCACTTTCTCTTCCAAATGCACTAAAGCATCAACTTATCTACATGGATCCTGCTGTCCACCTTGCATCTTTACACTCTTTCCAAGTAGAAAAACTTAATATCATCATACTCCTGATACATGTTTGCAGATATTGGCAACCAGACATAGTAAATCAACTGCTATACTTCTCAGTGGTATACAATTATTCACACAAAACCTTGCCAAGTGCCATGAACAGTAAATAGTAAAGTGAGAGTCTGAGCTACATTCTCCTCTTGGGATGAGAGGACCCCGTATGGTGGAAAATTTGGGGGATAAATTACATTGAAACCCTAAAAAGGGGGACACTCATCCATTGTTGGTGGAATGCCGGCTGGTAAACCTTTCTGGAAAACAATATGGACATTCCCTCCAAAGACTAGAAATTGAACTCCCATTTGACCCAGCCATACCACTCCTGGGAATATACTCTGGGAAGCCAAAAATACACAGCGGAAACACCATCCCTACTTTTTATGTTCATAGCAGCATTATTCACAATAGCCAGAATCTGGAAACAACCAGAGTGCCCGAGAATCGATGACTGGATAAAGAAGCTTTGGTACATCTACACAATGGGAATACTATGCAGCTATTAGAAAAATGAAGTTATGAAATTTGCCTATAAATGGATGGACATGGAGAAGATTATGTTGAGTGAAATTAGCCAGAAGGAAGGAGAGAGACAGATACAGAATGACTGCATTTATCTGCATGGCATAAATATATATGTACATATTATGATACCAATATCCAAGGTCAAGTGAAACATGTATCAGGAGGTCTTGTCAAAGGTGGAAATTATCACAAATGTGTGGGAGTCAGAGGCTAGGTAAGACAGAAAACGGAACAGTGTGCTAACAATTGTCGAGGGTGCTAATACCAACCTAGAACTGGAGCATTAAATGCAGGCAAAAAGATACACATGACAACCCTTTAATGTATGTTCTGTAATCCATAATCTGGAGGAAAGGAAAAGAGAAAGAGATAGAGAAAGGGAAGAAATAAAGAACCTGCCATGGAGGTGGGCTGGGGAGGGAGGAGGGAACCGGGACGTTGGTGGTGGGAGATGGGCACTGGTGGAGGGATGGGTGCTGGAACACTGTATGACCAAAACCCAAATATGAACTTTTTAATTGCATATCTTTGCAAATTGTATATCTCACTGATGATATAATAAAATACTTTTAAAAATTACATTGGGAAACCTAAAAGGATGTCTGGCATGTGCTTGAAACTAATCGAGTACTTACTGGAGGAATTGGAATTAGAATTGATAATGGAATTATCAAATATATAATACAAAATAACAAATAAAGGAAATATATTAGGATTAAAAATTATATCCAAAGTGGTTTTTCTGTTCACACCTGGTGGTATTTTGTAATACCCTAGACTCCCTTTAGGGGTCATTCCTGCAGTGTTTTGGGGGACCACTTAGTACAGGAATCAAATCCAGTCACAGAAATATTCAGTCCATTGGAACTCTCTCTGATCCTTTTCAAGTACTAAAATAGAATTACTGGAGATAGGTGGTTAGAAAATATGTCATGGATACTGCATACAATGTTAGTATGAATAATAATGCATACAATAAAACTGAATGCAATAAATATAATAAGTATAATAAAAGCAAAAATGTTTAGCACATAAAAATACAGCAAGAGAGTAAGAAAGTGGATAGACCTCTGGAGGTCAAGAAAGAAAGTTGATAAAACCCAGTCAAGTAACTTATTGTGAAAATGGAGCTACTCTTGGGGTATATAATAAGTCAAGAGGATACATAAAAGGCAGTCTGATCAATGTATCTGATAGTTGGAATCAATGTACCCAACTGTTATTATATTAGCAATATAGCATTTTTTGATTTTCTACACTTTCTGAGTTTAGTTAGCATATGTTTTTGTTACCTCATTCTATTCTAGAAACCTTCTTTTCCACTTTTAGCCACATGGATTTTTTCTTTCCAAGTTCTTTTTTGAATTATTTTGCATATTTGATCTTTGTGTGCTTAATTTGTTCACATTCACTCTTCAAGTTTGCAAGTATGCTTGCTGAATACCTTATTTAATTTAGGAATAAATATATGACTGCTCACCCAATCGACAACTTGACTCATTCTAAAATCAACCAGCCCAAATCTCACCCATTTCAATCTTCAGAAATAGAACATGAATGTTGCTGATTTATGCTGCTCCAAGAGGTTCATATGTATACAGCCAAATAAATATTAAAAACACTTCATACATTTTTCTTTATTCTTAAGGTTGAAACTCATCATTGGACAAAGAGCTTTTCCTTTCTGTAGTTTTGCTGTTATTTTTTTGCTGGTTTTTTTTCACTTCAGGAACAATTATAGTTCAAAGAAATGGAGTCTCTAGATTTGCCACCAACTGTTACTTAATCATTTTTAATCTTTTGTTCTCTAAAGCTATGCTTTAGAGCCTTTCAAATTTGTCCTCTACCACTTGAATTTTATTTTCTCACATTTCAAGCATTCTATTTGCTCCTCCAACTGGCATCTCTCTGTTGTTATATTTTTTTAAATTTTGCAGTCTTTTACTTTGTCTTGGGCTTTTCACTTTTTTTTTTACATAATAGCCTACTTCAGTCTCAGAGAAAATGATGTCCCCTTAAATATTTTTGAACAAATGGAGTAAGATATTTTTCTAAAATTGTCCTGTTTCTTATAATAAATCTATTTCAGATGCAGGCAGTTTTCCCTGAATCATCTGGTCAGAATAGCTAGTAGTTTATAGCACCGTTGTTCTCAGTCAGGCCATATGGGCGCCAGGGGGCCCCAGACACTCAAGGATGTCACAGGTGAAGATCAAGTAAATGGGTTATAGCTGAGGAAATGGGACCTCAGTAAGAAACAAGATCAGAAGAGTCCAAGGTAGGAGAAAGTCTGAGGCTTTGGGGCCCAGAGGAGGACCATCCAGGTTTCCCTAGGCAGAGAACACTGCAATCCTCAGGCCTGATCATTGGAGAACATCCCTACCTTTAGCATGCCAAAAAATATCAGAGAAGAGATCCATAGACCTCCCACCCCAAGCTTGGGAAGCTTCCCAAAATTTTAATAAATGGTATGGATATGAAATCATTTCTACCCACGGTTCAATCCCAACCTTATATTTATTTTCTACTATACTTTTTGTAAGACTATGTTTCTGCAACCCCCTGTTCTTTGGGGGGTCAGAGCCATTTTTACTCCTAGAGTTCGGTACCACCACTCGGATTCAACCTGTACTTGAATCCACACACTCTTTGTGGGTCACATCGGCAGTGTTTAGGGCTTATTCTGGAAGCTTTGCAGGCAGATTGCTCTTAGCAGTGTCAGGGGACTATTATAGGATGCCGAGGATGACCGGGCCCAGGTGGGCTAAAAGTGTGCTAAATGCCCTATCCTCCTGTACTATTACAGAGACTTCCCAACTCTAAAGTCTTTAAACACAGAGTATATTTCCCAGGAGTGTTTTCACTTGAGACTCTGTCATGTGGTCTGTTATTGGGTAACAGCGTGAGCTGCGAGTATGAGCCCAAGGATTCCTTGGGTGCAAGAACAGACTAGATTAAGCTCAGACTCAGGATAGGAAGTGAGAGGTGAGATTCCATAGTGGAGCTGTCCCAAGAGTCTAGTTGCGAGTAGTAGTCCACCAACATGAACCATGGCTGACCCACTTTGGCTACCCACAGAGCTAATTATTGAGAATGTGTTTTTTAGGGCATAGTTTCGGAACTGTAAACCATGAAATAATAACAAATCAAATGTATTTCTAGAAGATTATGGAAACAAACCAGTCTGAATTTGGAGGTGCTTGCTAGTTCTTAAGAACTACCTTGCTGTCTCACAAAATTCCCATTTTCTAAAAATTGCGGATATTTTGAGCAGATAATGTCACAGAAATTTTCCTCAGTTAGCAAAGCAGCACAAATCTGTAGCTGACTTCGATACTAAGAATGTGGAAAGATAGGTCTACAGTTTTAGAATCTGGACAAAAACTATGTTCATGAAAACGAGCCAGATTCCAGAGGGCCCATTCACTCTCAATGGAATAGATATCTCTGAATACAGCAAGTAATGTGCCCTTGCGTCGAGAATTCAAGATGATGACCACCTAAAACTTTGAGCTGCGCAGGGAAGAAGCGTATGGAATGTGCTAAGCATCAAGAAATAGTTGAAAAGGACAAAGAACCTTAGCTTCAGGCACATCTCTTGCGGCTCACCCTTCTCC
>JAJIBD010033517.1:0-16998 GCA_021461705.1 Cryptotis parvus | reverse complement strand
GCTGCTTTTTCCTGTCAGTGCTAATATCAGCATTCCAAGTTGTATGGGTGTGTATGTTCAGGACTTCTATGGCACTCTATTTCTCCAACATCAACAGAGAATCCCAGATGAGCACTAGAGACAGGAGCAATAGGTCAGATGTGTCCACAGGAATAGACCAGATCCTTGCAGAACTAATTATAACTAAAAACTATAGCCCTCTGAATTTTCTTAACTCTCAGAACTAGAAAATCTAATGTAGTGTTAAAATTTGGGAAATCATCATTAACACTACTTTAAATTACTGAATCTCAAAAAAAAAAAAAAAATATATATATATATATATAAACAAACCCTGTCTCTGTAGCCCCCCCAAAAAAACCTTTTTTTCTTTTCTAATCTATTGTCCTTTAAAGCTTGATGTCAAAATTTAAAAAAAGAATATCTATGAAAACAGGGAAGCCATCACCAATAGTAAAGAATGGGCAAGGGGTCCTAGTTTCCATCCTCAGCACCACACAGACCCCATGTAAATGCAATTTTGGGTTGAAATCCTCGTAGCCCCCAGCACTACTCTGCCTGAGTTCTGAGTCAACCAGCCTGCATTGCACTTCAGGATGAGAATTCTTATAAGTGGTTCTGGCTCACAAAATAATGCTGGCTATGGTAACGTGAATATTCTTTTTTAAAAAAAAAGTCAGTGTATAAAGCATCACTGTATCACTGTGTATCACTGTCTTCCCGCTCATCATCTGTCGGGCTCCGCCGCAAGTCTCGACAGTGCCGGGAAGCCAGTTCCCTTCTCTACTCCGGGGCCGGCGTAGGAATGGATGAAACTGAGGAATCCGATGCAGTTTTAAAAAGGCTTTACTTATCACAGGTTCAGGCATACAAATCAGCAAAAGGAAAAGCCCGTGCTGAGGATTCAGGCTAGAATTCCCAGCCACGTAGCCAAGATGGCGGCCACCACGCGTAAAGGCTTTGTAAAAGGAGAAGACTTCCAAGAAGGGTGCACGCTCACAAAGAGAAGAGCCCACAAAGAAGTGCTCGAGTAGAAAAACTAGCTAGTTTATACCCCCAGTAACTCAGACCTTCCTCCCACTGTTATGGAAAGCAGGGAGGGTCAAATGTTCTTAGGTAATCCCTCGCTGCACCTCACTTAGGCCCTAAAGTATGCTAATGTTTTGAGCCAAGATTCAGCCTGGGAGTACCTTATAGGGTAGAGAAGTGTTTCTAAGATGGTAATGTCTCAGTACCAAAGATTAATACTAGTGCCAGTTAAATATTTCTCCAAGCCTTCACAAGTCTCTTCTACTCATTGTAGTTTTATATTTTGAGTTGCCTTTGAGTATATCAGGGAGCTATGCTTGTTTGCTTGGAGGCAAAAAGCATTTCTCTCTGGTCTAATTACTTAGGTGTCCAGCGTGGCAGGCTAATATGCTGGTAAGATCTGGCTAGTCCCACAATGATTGTGGTAGCTTGGGAGAATATTTATACCAGCTAGTAAAGCATACATGGTCAGATAAACGGCCACTATTTAGATACCCCCTTATCTACGCAGTGATTTCAGGAGTAATCAGAGCAGATGTAGCGTTCTTTAGGAGTCCTGCAACAATCATCGATTTGCTCGTGAGGGCCCCAGTAACATCTCCATATGTCCTGTCTCATGCTAGTGAGCTAAGGCATCTGCTTGCTCCAGGAACAAAGAGCCTCAATCGATTCCGAATGAGGTCTATAATTGTTACTGGTATAAAGCATAGGCCAAGTTGAAATAAAGTACTAAAGTTTTGCCCAAGAGAACAGTTGGACCTTAAGTATTCTATTGCATTTAAGCATCACATATATATGTTACCTACAGGAGGAATCAATCAACATCACTTCTTGTACAGAAAGGATCAGGTTCTAAGGATCTATCTAAAAAGACTTTGGCTATATGCATGCACTACACTTATTTTCTGGAGCAAATGCCAAGTTGAAGGCAGCAGACAATAGCTGTTTGAATGGAAAGTTAATTCCTCATATATCTAAATAATACTCTAAAACCTTGGCAACCTAAGATTATCAACAATATAAGATTAGAATCTTCACTCATTGCCATTAGTATTTGCAGCAGACATTTTTAACTTTAGCAACAGTAGGTAGCTGCAAGAATGTAATGGGCTGTGAATAAGATTTGAGCCTTGTACACATTAAAATGAATGAATGACAGTTAAACATTTCTCCATGGGGGCAAAATACAATTTTGAAAGACATTTCTTAAGATAAACTATGCAAAATTAGGGTTGTGAAAATAAGTGGTTTTAAATTAATGTTGCATTACATTAAATGTACCATACAATAAAATGTATTGTAATAATTCCTTCTGGCTATATTCCTCTAAATATAAACATTGTGTAACACTATACTCATTAATGTTTTATGGAGGAAATATACGGAAGCATACTTACGTGTAGTGGAAAGTTTTAGCAGATAGTAAGGGTCTTTAGGAGAAAGACTTTCTGGTCAGATGGACTTGAGAAACCAGGTTAAAACAATCTCTTTGCTGGAGAAATTTCTCTCTGCTGGATTAAGATGTGACAAAGTGATGGGTCAGAATCTTCTGAGAGATAGTACAGTAGGTAGGGTGCTTGCCTTGCTTGCAACTGACCCCGCATATGCGTCCCCCCTGATCATCAGCAGTAGTAATTTCTGAGTGCAAAGCCAGGAGTAACCTTCTGAAGAATCACTACGTGTGGCCCAAAAACAAACACCCAAAAAGACGCGGCAAAGGTCATTCCCAATTTCACTTACAAGAAGACTAGTTTGCAGCTATCCATAGTCAAGACACCATGGGGGAATGTCCAGGGCAGTGTGAGGTCAAAGCACCTTCCTAAATCTCAGCATCAGAAAGGACCCATTGTTGAAGGATCAGAACCATGTCTCGCCTTGAACATTAATTGCCCCCAAGCACAACTAAAACTCAGTGAAAAAATGAATTCATTCTAAGGAAAGTAAATAGAATATAATTAGTCAAAACTCAGTAGCACCTGGAAAGCATCAGGATGAACAGAAGGTGGGAGAAGAAATCAGTGCTTTTAATGAATATTAGTACAGAGTAAAAGTAACTAGATGTCGACTCTGAGATTAGATTCTGTCTTATCCAAAACTCTCTTGTTCTCCTATGCTTTCTCTGTTAAAGCAAGACTACAAGCACACATGACCAGGAGCTAAGAGTGCTGTTTGGTTGATTCTCAATGTGATTGAGTCCCCCTATCCTCCAGTAACTGTCTCATGTCAATAATTATTTGAGTTTATGAGGACGCTTCCCAATCCAATCCATCAGTTTAGAATAGCATCCAAGCCAACACCTTAACTGGAACTTGGTGACAGATTCTAAAGTAGGGTACCCATGGAAGTCACTGGGACTCCACATCACAGAACTAGAGGAGAAAGAAAATGTGTGTAAGTTTGATCTGCCAAGCTTGGGCTAATCTGTAATACAACAATAAGTAATCTTTACCTGGTATGGAAAGGGTTGGCAGGCGGGTGGTTCTGTGGTACCATTTTTTTTTTTTGCTTTTTGGGTCACACCTGGCAATGCTCAGGGTTACCCTGGTTTTGCACTCAGGAATTACTTCTAGCGGTGCTTAGGGGACCATATGGGATGCCGGGATAGAACCGAGTGGGCGCATGCATGATAAATGCCCTACCTGCTAAACCATCGCTCCGCCCTGTGGTACCACTTATTAATGAAATAGTTTTTTATTTGTGTCCTTATATAACCAAAGAGAATGTGAAGGGAGAGAGCTAGACACAAAGTAACTAATATAGATCTAGCACCTACTATTTGTTAGGCAGTGTAATTAACACATAAATCATCTTGTGTATTAGCACATAAATCATCTTGTTTATTCTTCTCCAAAACTTTTTAAACTTGTAATGATCATTCTCCTTTTAAAAGTTATTTAGCTGATAAATACCTGAAGATTAAAAATAAAATTCGTAAAGTTCCTGGAATAATACCTGAAAATAACTTCTAATAAATGTTCAACTTCCTTTCCTAGCTCTTGCAGAGAAATATAGTCAAAATTGAAAAAGAAATCAGAGACTTGAACTCTATAGCTGCAACGATTACAGTTTTAAAGAAAAGAGCCATAAGAATAAATTAACCAAGATTCAAAACAAATCCCGACAGCCAAAAATATTGGACTGCAGCTACTGAGATTAAATGAAACCGGGTTAATGTAAAGACCTACATTTAGGATTAGAAAATTAATCTTAGCTGATTAATTTAAGCTGACAGAAAACTTTAATAGACAGTAGCTTATATAAAATAGAACAATCTTAATTTTGTTAAGAACAATCTAATATTGTTAATCTTAATCTTAAAATTAATCTTAATCTTAATATTATTAAGAACAATCTTAATTGTTAATTTTAACATTGCTAGCTACAATCTTAATATGAACCAAAAGTATGCAAAGATCCTAAAAAAATGATCTTGCTCTTGGTCTTCATTAATTCAACAACTAGTCTGCAGCAGTGGATCCTAGTATGGAGATTTTCAGCACATTCTACATCAAAGCACAAATGGAGAAGCAAGACTAGTTCCAGGCTGTGGTTCTAGGAGGAAATTAACTAAGGCACCACCTTGTAAAAGTGCCTTAGCCTCTCTTGGTCCTAGCTACTTGATCTATAAAAAAAGAGATGTTGGACTAAGGATCTCCTTAGAGCATCTTGGCTGACAACGGAAATTATTCTCTGCCTAGTAGTGTCCTGGTCTTGTGAATCAGATTTATGATAGGATAGTTAGTCATTTAGCTTCTTGACCCCATTACAACACAGCCTGAAATTTCTACATCATCTACAGCAGTGTCACTCAAGAATTTTCTATGGAGCAATATTTTGGTGATTTTCTAATTTAATGATGAGTCTGTAATCAAAGCATCAGAAACACTGTTTTTATCCTTCTCTTCATTAAGATTGTCACCATGCCACCATGTTAAGGACTGAAAGTTCCATAAATAGGAAGCAAGTATAACTTTGTTCAGAGTAATATTTCATTTTTAATTTACCATAAACTCTGGTGCTAAACCTCTGTCCAAAGACCCTACTTTGTCTGAGCAATGACTTGGACAACAAATTGACAATCAAGTTATTTGATACATCCTGTGATCACCAATGTCCCCACTTCTCCAAGAGGCTACTCCAACCCTGCCCTCTCAGCCTGCCTGTATATGTATGGTAGATACTTCCCTTCTCTCTCTTCATCTATCCATCTATCTCTCTTTTCTCTCTATCTATCTCTAGCTCATCTATCTGTCTCTGTCTCTTTCTCATTTTCCTTTTAGGCACTGTGGTTTGCAATACTGTTACTGAAAGGATACCATCCATATCATTTACCTCCTTTCAGCACTCAGTTTTTATCCATAGTGATTATTTCTAACTTTTATTGTCGAGTATTGTAACTGCCCAAGAATAGATGAGTGGGTAAAGAAACTATGGTACAGCTACACCCATAAAACACTAGTTGCCTGTCAGGAAAATCTAAGTCATGATGGACATGGAGAGTATCATGCTGGAGCGAAATGAGCTAGAGGAAGAGGGACAGACATAAAATGATTGATTCATTTGCAGGATATTTTTTTAAAAACCAGTAGAGTGTGAATAATAACCAAAGACAGTAGAAATAAGGGTTAGGATAACTGATCCACGTAGGAAGTCAGTCTCAAAGGGGCGGGGAGTGCACTTAGGACAGAAAAGAGGGAAACATTGTAAACTTATGGTTCATAGCGTCTCACCTGTTGTCCAGTTTAGCATGAAATTAATGGTGAGGGGGAAACTCCAAGATCTACCATAGCACCAATGTACACTTGTCTTCATAACCTTAAAACAGACTTAATGAAGGCAGAGTTAAGTCTAGAGAGCTGCACATTAATATTAAAGAAGCGGGCCCACTGCCAGTCTCTTTCATAATGATAATGTGGGCTCCTAAGTACATAAAATTTAATTACTGAGAGACACAATAGATTTCCCAGGGACCTGCCTTGGATGGAAAATTGATAGTTCTTCCCAGACATTTCTGCTATTGCCTACATCCATCCTTCCAAATCCTGTTTATCTTCCAACCCAAACCCAGGCTCTCTACTCTTACTTGAATTATCCCCTCAGTTTTCAATGACTATTTCATGCCCAAATTCCTAGTGCTTCATAGAGAACCTAGAAATGTAATTAGAGGATTAGGCAACGAAAGAAGAAATATGGTAGCCAATATCAATAAAGAAAGGTATGCTACAAAACTGTTGGGAAAATGAATATTCGGATAAAAGAAGAGACATATTAAAGGAACCCTAAAAAATCAACCCCTTATTCAGCCATTAACATTTTAAGAGCAAAATTTTTTATTCCTTCTCTTATCATCATTGGGCTTAACCTTGAGTAAGTTACATCATTTTTTCTGAGCATCAAAATATTAGATGGAATTAGTTCTGACAGCAGATTCCCTAGATAACATTATTTAAGCAGATCAAATCTCCCATACAGAAACCCAGATATATAAATCTAAGGCTCATAAGAATATAACAATTTTAAAGGACATAACTCCTTCCATCTTCAATTTAATTATCCTGGTGGGCTTGTTAGCATGATCTTTAGCAGGAAAGTGAGACCATGGAAAATGAGACCTATGTATTAGGAGCCTAAAATAAACTCGTTCGTAAAACCATACTACGGTTGACCTGAAAATAGGAAATCTAGGGTGGAAGTTATTTGTGAGGGAACAGAATAAAATGAAAACATGCTCACACAATGCTTCCACAATGCTCATAGAGCATCAGTTCACTTTCTCTTCCAATGGGCACAAGCATCAACTTATCTACATGGATCTGCTGTCCACCTTGCATCTTTACACTCTTTCCAAGTGAAAAACTTAATATCATCATATTCTGATACATGTTTGCAGATATTGGCAACCAGACATAGTAAATCAACGCTATACTTCTCAGTGGTATACAATTATTCACACAAACCTTGCTAAGTGCCATGAAACAGTAAATAGTAAAGTGAGAGTCTGAGCTTACATTCTCCTCTGGGGATGAGGACCCCACACTGGTGGAACTGTGGGGGATAAATTATATTGAAACCCTAAAAAGGGGACACTCATCCATTGTTGGTGGGAATGCCGGCTGGTACAACCTTTCTGGAAAACAATATGTGACATTCCTCCAAAGACTAAAAATTGAACTCCCATTTGACCCAGCCATACCTACTCCTGGGAATATACTCTGGGAAGCCAAAAGTACACAGCGGAAACACTATCCCTACTTTTATGTTCATAGCAGCATTATTCACAATAGCCAGAATCTGGAAACAACCAGAGTGCCCGAGAATCAATGACTGGATAAAGAGCTTTTGGTACATCTACACAATGGAATACTATGCAGCTATTAGAAAAAATGAAGTTATGAAATTTGCCTATAAATGGATGGACATGGAGAAGATTATTTTGAGTGAAATTAGCCAGAAGGGAAGGGAGAGAGACAGATACAGAATGACTGCATTTATCTGCATGGCATAAATATATATGTACATATTATGATACTAATATCCAAGGTCAAGTGAAACATGTATCAGGAGGTCTTGTCAAAAGGTGGAAATTATCACAAATGTGGGAGTCAGAGGCTAGGTAAGACAGAAAATCGGAACAGTGTGCTAACAATTGTTGAGGGTGCTAATACCAACCTAGAACTGAGCATTAAATGCAGGCAAAAAGATACACATGACAACCCTTAATGTAATGTTCTGTAATCCATAGTCTGGAGGGAAAGGAAAAGAGAAAGAGAGAGAAAAGGGAAAGAAATAAAGAACCTGCCATGGAGGTGGGCTGGGGGAGGGAGGAGGGAACCGGGACGTTGGTGGTGGGAGATGGGCACTGGTGGAGGGATGGGTGCTGGAACGCTGTATGACCAAAACCCAAATATGAACTTTTTAATTGCATATCTTTGCAATTGTATATCTCCACAGTGATATAATAAAATATCTTTAAAAATTACATTTGAAACCCTAAAAAAAGGATGTCTGATGTGTCTTGAAACTAATCAGTACTTACTGAAGGAATTGAATTAGAATTGATAATGGAATTATCAAATATATAATACAAAATAACAAATAAAGGAAATATATTAGGATTAAAAATTATATCCAAAGTGGTTTTTCTGTTCACACCTGGTGGTATTTTGGAATACCCCAGACTCTTTTCTTAGGGGTCATTCCCTGCAGTGTTTTGGGGACCACTTAGTGCTAGGAATCAAATCCAGTCACAGAAATATTCAGCCCATTGAACTCTCTCTGATCCCTATTCAAGTACTAAATAGAATTACTGGAGATAGGGTGGTTTAGAAAATATGCTCAAGGATACTGCATACAATATTAGTATGAATAATAATGCATACAATAAAACTGAATGCAATAAATATAATAAGTATAATAAAAAGATAAAAATGTTTAGCACATAAAAAAATACAGCAAGAGAGTAAGAAAGTGATAGACCTCTGGAGGTCAAGAAAGAAAGTTGATAAAACCCAGTCAAGTAACTTATTGTGAAAATGGAGCTTACTCTTGGGGTATATAATAAGTCAAGAGGATACATAAAAGGCAGTCTGATCAATGTATCTGATAGTTGGAATCAATGTACCAACTGTTATTATATTAGCAATATAGCATTTCTTGATTTTCTACACTTTCTGGAGTTTAGTTAGCATGTGTTTTTATTACTTCATTTCCTATTCTAGAAACCTTATAACTTTTCCACTTTTAGCCACATGGATTTTTTCTTTCCAAGTTCTTTTTGAATTATTTTGCATATTTATTATCTTTGTGTGCTTAATTTGTTCACATTCACTCTTCAAGTTTGCCAAGTATGCTTGCTGAATACTTTATTTAATTTAGAAATAAATAAATGACTGCTCACCCAATCGACAACTTGACTCATTCTAAAATCAACCAGCTAAAGTCACCCCCGCATTTCTAATCTTCAGAAATAGAACATGAATGTTTGCTGATTTATGCTGCTCAAAGAGGGTTCATATGTATACAGCAATAAATGTTAAAACACTTCATACATTTTTTCTTCATTCTTAAGGTTGAAACTCATCATTGGACAAAGAGCTTTTCCTTTCTGTAGTTTTGCTGTTATTTTGTTGCTGGTTTTCTTTTCACTTCAGGAACAATTATAGTTCAAAGAAATGGAGTCTCTAGGATTTGCCACCAACTGTTACTTATCATTTTTAATCTTTTGTTCTCTAAAGCTATGCTTTGTTCTTTAAATTTGTCCTCTACCACTTGAATTTTATTTTTCCTCATTTCAAGCATTCTATTTGCTCCCTCCAACTGGCATCTCTCTGTTGTTATATTTTTAAATTTGCTGCAGTCTTTTCTTGTCTTGGGCTTTTCACACTTTTTTTTTACATAATAGCCTACTCGATTCTCAGAGAAAATGATGTCCCCTTAAATATTTTTGAACAAATGGAGCAGATATTTTCTAAAATTGTCCTGTTTCTTATAATAAATCTATTTCAGATGCAGGCAGTTTTCCCCTGAATCATCTGGTCAGAATAGCATAGTAGTTTATAGCAACCGTTTCTCAGTCAGGGCCATATGGGCGCTCTGGGGGCCCCAGACACTCCAAGGATGTCACAGGTGAAGATCATGTAAATGGGTTATAGCAGGAAACTAGGGGGGACCTCAGTAAGGAAACAAGATCAGAAGAGTCCAAGGTAGGAGAAAGTCTGAGGCTTTGGGGGCCCAGAGGAGGACCTCCAGGTTCCCCTGGGCCAGAGAACACTGCATCCTCAGGCCTGATCATTGGAGCATCCTACCCAGCTGCCAAGTATCACCAGAAGAGATCCCATAGACCTCCCCCACCCCAAGCTTGGGAAGCTTCCAAAATTTTAATAAACAAGGGTATGGATATAGAAATCATTCTACCCCGGTTCGAATCCCAACCCTATATTTATTTTCTATATGACCTTGAATATGTTTCTTAAAACTTCTGTTCTTTGGGGGGTCAGAGACATATTATAACAAGTTCGGTACTTGCCACACTGGATTCAATCCCCTAGTACTTGAATCCACACTCTTTGTGGGTCACATCCGGCAGTGTTTAGGGCTTATTACTGGAGCTTTGCACTCAGGAATTACTCTTAGCAGTGCTCAGGGGACTATTATAGGATGCCGGGACCGAAACCCAGGTGGGCTGTGTAAAAGCAAATGCCCTATCCTCTGTACTATTACAGAGACTTCCCAACTCTAAAGTCTTTTAAACACAGAGTATATTTCCCAGCAGTGTTTTCACTTGAGACTCTGTCATGTGGTCTGTTTTGGCCAACAGGACGTTAGCTGTGAGTCATAGGCCCAGGGTGCCTTGGGTGTAAGAACAGACTGAGTTAGCTCAAGACTCCAGGATAGGAAGTGGAGAGGGAGACCCTAGTGGAGAGCTGTCCCAAGAGTCTAGTTGGTGAGTAGCAGGTCCACCAACATGAACCATGGCTGACCCACAGCTACCACAGAGCTAATTAATGAGTAATGTTTTAGGGCAGCAAGTTCGAACTATGAAATAATAATAACAAATCAATGTATCTAGAAGTTATGGAAACAAACCAGTCTGAATTTGGAAAGGCTAGGTAGTCTTATGAACTACCTTGTGTCTCACAAATTCCCATTTTTCTAAAATTGGGATATTTTTAGCAGATAATGTCTGAAATTTTCCTCTGTTAGCCAAGCAGCACAAATGCTGGCTGACCCGACCAAGAATGTGGAAAGATAGGTCTACAGCTGAATCTGAACAAAACTATGTTCATGAAAAATGAACTAGTTCCAGAGGCCCCATTCACTCTCAATGGAACAGATATCTCTGAATGCAGCAGTTATGTGTACCTAGGTCGAGAATTCAAGATGATGAACGACCTAAAACCTGAGCTGCGCATGGAAGAAGAGAGCAGCATGGAATGCCTTCAAAAGCATCGAAGAAATAGTTAAAAGGACAAAGAACCTCCAGCTTCAGGCACATCTCTTCGACTCCACCATTCTCCCTGCATTAATATACATCTCAGAGACCTCGACCCTACGAAAGCAGGACAAGAATGCTATTCGGGTCTCCCAGAGAGGAATCGAAAAGAGCTATGCTTGGAATATCACGCCTCACTCAAGTGAGAGAAGGGAATCCGGTGTTCCGACCTCCATCGCTATTCCAGAATCAGGGATGCTGTCTCATTTGCCAAAGCATGGAAAATCAGATGGGGCTGGACATGTAATGCAATTTGGAGACTACCGCTGGACTAGAACCCACTGGACTAGTTACCCACTGGATCCCATGGGATGTCAAAAGATCACGTAGCCGCCCACCTACAAGATGGTCAGACTTCTTTGTCAAGACCCTGAATGAATGGTTTGAGGCTCTTCATATTTCTTAATCAACCAGATGCCATTGGGCTACATTGGCACATGATAGGGTCCAACGGAAATGTTACTGGTGCCCACTCGAGCAAATTGATGAATAACGGATTCAAGTGATCAAGTGAAGTGAACTGTGTAACAATTGTTCCTGTAATGGTTGTGTGTGTGTGTGTGTGTGTTGCTGTTAAGGTTTGGAAAGTGTATTTATTTATATCAGTAGATTTATTTTTACTTTATTTAAACACCGTGGTTTACAAAGTTGTTCATTGTTGCAGGACTCCTAAGGGCCGCTGCATCTGCTCTGGATTGCCTCCCTGCAAATCACTCCGTGATAAGGGGGGTAGTCTAAATGTGGCAGTTTATCCGACCATGTATGCTGTACTAGCTGGTATAAATATTCTCCCATGCTATCACAATCATCGTGGGACTAGCTAGATCTTACCAGCATATTAGCCTGGCCACGTAGGACACCTAAGTAATTAGACCAGAGAGAAATGCTGTTTGCTTCCAAGCAAAACAAGCATGGCTCCCTGATATACCAAAGGCAACTAAAAATATAAAACTACAATGGAAGTAGAGGAGACTTGTGAAGGCTTGGAGAAATATTTAACTGGCATTGGTGTTGGTCAAGGTACAGAGACATGCCATCTCAGAAACCCCCTTCTCTACACTACAAAAGCATTCCTAAGCAGATTTCGCTCAAAACATTAGCACAGTAAAGGCCCTAGGTGAGGTGCAGGGAGGGGATTACCTAAGGGCATTGGACCCTCCCTGCTTTCCATAACAGTGGGAGGAAGGTCTGAGTTACAGGGATATAAACTAGCCGGTTCCCGCCGCCTCCGCCTCCTTCTTCCTTGTGGGATCTCTCCTTGTGAGCGCTCATTCCCCTTGGAAGCTTTTTACACGTGGTGGTCGCCATCTTGGCCTACACATGGCTGGGGTTCTAGCCTGGAATCCTAAGCATCGGGTTTTTCCTTTTGCTGATTTGTATGCCTGAACCTGTGATAAGTAAAGCCTTTTAAAACTGCATCAGATTCCTGAGTTTTCATCCGTTCCTCGCCGGCTTCGGAGGTAGAAGGGAACTCGCTTCCTGGCACTGTCGGGACCCCAGTGGAGCGCCCGACAGTTCATAATACAGTTGCTATGGGTATTCAATGTTTCAATGTTCCAACATCAATCCACTGCCAGAATTACCCTCTCCCATTGCTCCCATTTCCCAACCACCCCCTAAGCCTGACCCCTAAGCAGTCACAAAATAATTTATTTATATTACTTGTCATATCAAATAGTAGATTTTTATAAGCTCACACATACTCAAGCATGTTTTCACATCAAAAAATTAATGTAGTTCAAATAACATGGTAAGAATAGCACTGCCATTCATGTGTGGAGTACAAAACTATGGCTTCTCTATCATATCAAGTGCCCCAGACCCTCCATCACTACTCTAAAGTCATTTGTAGTCCTTCTCTTCCTCCCACCCTGCTCTGCTTGGTAACCTCAGCTCTGTACTCAACTCCAGGAGATTGTTGTGGGTAGTTACTGTCCATTCTCTCACTTTGTTTCCCTCTATACTGCACATGAGTGAGAGCATCTGCTAATTGTCCTCCCTTTGAGTTCATTTTGCTTAACATGAACCACTCTAGTTGGCTTTATCCAGGTTGAAATAACTGGCAAGGTTTTATCTTTTCTTATAGCCAAGTATATTGCATTGTGTATAGATGGCACAGTTTCTTTATTCACCCACCTGTCACTGCACATTTGGGTTGTTTGCAATGAGTGTAGGTGCTCAGGGGACCATTATGGGATGTGTCTAGAATGTATACCTCAGCTAATGTTTTTGTGTTCTTGGCATAGATGCCAAGACTTAGAATTTCTGGGTCATAAAGGAGTTCTGTAGCTTGTTTTTTCAGGGGTCACACACTGGACAATGGTTCAGGGTCTACTCTGAGATCAAAGTTCGGGGACTATGTAGTTGAGGAATTGAACCAGAATCTCCCTGCAAGCAAGAAACACTCTCTAGTCTGTCGATCTCTCCAACCCCAATATCTAATTGTTTGAGGAGTCTTCATGTCTGTTTCCATATAAGTTCAACCAATTTGCATTCCCAGCAGCAGTGAAAGACTTTTCTTTTATTCACCACATCCTGCTAACACTTGCTATGCTTGGTCTTCTTTCATACAGGTCACTCTTATTGGGATGAGGTAGTATCTCTTTGTGGCTTTGATTTGCATTTCCCTGATAATAAGCGATGATTAACCAATTTTCACATGCTCATGACTGTACAATTCATGGTTGTTTCTAAAGACAGATTCTTTAAGGAGATGGTTGCATTTAAATGTGGTCTTCAAAGTTTACCAGGCTTTCCAGGGAGCTGAAGCTGGGGTCCCTTCCCACACCTTAGTCCCCTCCACAAAGTCCTGGTGGGCCTGCCCAGGACTGCTGCTGATGCTGTCGGCCAGAACCCAAGTACACAGGCACAAGATGAAGCTTCTGCTCACCCGCCCACCCTGTGGTAGGCTGATGTGGTGTCCTGGAAGGGGCAGGTTCTGGTCCTTGCCTGCCCCCCCACAGGCTCTCAGAGGCTGGAAGACCTTGCACACCACAATCACAGCCATTCTCAAGGTCTAGACTCCACAGCTTGACATACCACCACCCCCATGGCACATGGCCACAAAGCGGCCACATGATATATCAAAAACAGTTATATTCATTTCAACAGGTGTCCCATCACATTTCATAGAAACACAATATTGTCTGTGGAAACATGAAAATTTCCTTACAGTAGGGCTCAGACGGCACAATGGAGATTTAAGAATCTCCAATGACTTTTTCTAAGACCGTATTCATCATCTGTGTTTAGAGAAGGGGGCCCAACAAGCAATTCAGAATAGATTATTCAGTGTATGCAGTAGGACAAGTTCAAATATAGGTTGACATAAATGTAAAATAGGTGTTGTCCGCATGTGCAGTGGTGGTGAATCTGGGGTTCACTTGATCACTCTGATCACTTGAATCACAAGTGAATCTGGGGATCACTTGATCACTTGAATCAAGTGAACCTCAGATTCACCACCACTGCACATGCGGACAACACCTGTTTTACATTTATGTCAACCTATATTTGAACTTGTCCCATGCATACATTGAATAATCTATTCTGAATTGCTTGTTGGGCACCTTCTCAAACACAGATGATGAATATGTCTTAGACAAAAGTCATTGGAGAGTCTTAAATCTCCATTGTGCCATCTGAGCCCACTGTATAGGAAATTTTCATGTTTCCACAGACACACATTGTGAATCTGGGGTTAACAGTAGAAAACCACCGTGTTGGTAACCCAGAAAGTGAATCCAAGAACAGAATTGGCCAAACTCCCACAGAACAACCCGGGAGGCGGGCGGGGGAAGCCATGACTTTGTCAGTACCATTCCCTTATATGGACTGTGATGATCAACATAATTGATACCGGCTAAGGGAGCAGGCAAGGGAATGGGGGGTGGGTGGGAAATGCGGGTCTCTGGTGGTGGTGGTGAGGGCACACTGGTGGTGGGATTGGTGATGAACAATAAGTCTTTCTAGCAACTGTATTGCAAAAAGCTATGTACTTTGTAAATCATGGTGTTTAAACAAATAAAAGAAGGGAGAAAAAAACAAATGTGGTCTTCAGGGCAAGGTGTTAATCTTGTGTCCCTAGAAGAGGGCGGTCAGAGCTCTCTTTGCTCCGTCAGTGCACAGACAAGGGACTCTGTGAGGGCCCTGCAAGGGGACATACAGCAACAGGCCAGGGGAAGGAGATGACTATAAACCCATTCTAATAGCCCCTCAGTCTTAGACTTCCTGTCTCCAGAGTGGTGATGAATACATGTACGCTATTGAAGGTGCTCAGTTCTGTGATCCTTTGCCATGGCAGCCAGAGCAAAACCAGGATCCCTGCAGACAGCAAATCACAGAAAACCTGTGCTGGCTCTGGGTCTCCTGTACCCTAAGGGCATAATGGCCACTTGCTGCAGAGAACTTCCAGTCCTCCTAGACTTCTGGTGTGTAGGAGCAGGGATCAGCTTAGAGGATGGCAGGAAACTCAAGCAAGAAATGGGAGAAAGCGGCCAATAAAGGCAGAAAGAACATCTTTGCACAGCCATCTGTAGAAGGGAAAGGTAATTTATTGAAAACCAGGTGGAACAGGTTTTCTGTGCACAAGCCCGAGACAGACTCTCTTTGTCAGCAGGTTTAAATGGGGATCCAATCTGAGGATGAACAATTTATCTGCTTTTCTTTTCATCTATTATGCATCGGGGTCCCTAAGTGAATTAAAGTTCAGCTGCTTTAGGTAATTACAGTAACTGGTTTTTCTTTTTAGTTGGAAAGGTCAGGGAGTAGGAGAGGAACCATGCCATAGCCCTGATTCCATCTCCTTTTCTATAAACCATCTTTCTTCCCTTCCAGCGCCTGTGGTTGATAAACAGCTGCAGCAAATTTAATCTTGAGCTGCTCTGCCACGGGATTACTTCTAAAAAAGGATCCCCTGGGAGCTTTCACTCATTAAAAGAGTGGCCAACAGGAAGTAAGTTTCTCTTCCCCTCCCCCAACTAGACTTGCATCCACCTCAAGATGTGACTGGTAATAAAAGCGCTATGTGTGTTGAGTGGCTCAGAATTCAGCTGAGCCCTATTGTCCTGGGGAGGTCCTCCCCACCTGGTAATCAGCTTCTCCGTTCTTGTCTTGGTGGGCAGTGTGTGTCACTTCTGTTCCTAGCTAGATGATTCACACCCTGATATACGCAAGAGACAGGTAGGGGATGCAAACTAGAAAACATATGCTCCCCAGCCTGGGAGTCACTCCAGTCACCTGAACAGCAGCTCAGAAGAGAGGGGCATGGGAGATGCAATGCTTAAGTCAAAGGGAGTAGGAGCATTTGTGCATGTGTGCTGGTGGGCATGGATGAGAGAAACGTTAAGAGGCTTAGCACAGACTCTCACATTTGGTGTCTATCTAATAAACACTGAAATCCACCAAATATTTATTACGACCTGTACATATACTCAAGAATTGAAAAATCATGGGTCAGAACTTTAAGCATTTGCTTTGCATTCTGCCAATCCTGGTTCCCTAAACACTGCCAGGGGTCACTTCTGAACACAACCAGGAATAGTCCCTGAGCACCACCTTCTCCCTTTGACTTTTCTCCCTTAACATGATGCCCTCCAGTTCCAACAATGTTGCAAGAAACACAATTTGGGTATGTTCTCTTTAATTAAAAAAACTTAAGGGCCGGAGCAATAGCAGGGAGAGCATTTGCTTTGCATGAGCCACCCAGGTTCAATCCCCAGCACCGCAGGAGTATTCCTGAGGACAGAGCCAGGAGTAACAGTTGAGCATCACTGTATGTGGCCCAAAAAATGCCAAAAATAAATAAAGGAAATGGTCTGTAAAATATAACAAAACAGGTTCTAAAAAATAAAGTTTAAAAAACAAGATTTACGGCATTGTGATTTACAAAATTAATGATTGAGTTTCAAGTATACAAGATTCCAATATCAATCCATCACCAACGTTAACTTCCCTCTACTACACTTTCAGCAATGCTC